>VUQH01013510.1:4565-32274 GCA_015106775.1 Etroplus canarensis
GAAAGATTAAACAGTAGTGTAAAAATACTTAAAAGTATAACACATGCATTCAGAATCAAAAAGTAAAAAAAAAAACAGAAGTATTATCGGCAAAATGTACTCCAGAAAAATATCCCATAGGTTCCATGTATGTTATCGCAGATGTTTTTTTTCTTCATTTAAAATTGCAAAATGTTTGAGTTTAGGCATTTGGTTTCATATAAATATAGGTGGATATGCACAGCAACAGAAATGTATGAAGTGTTTTCAAATAATATTACCTAGCAAAGCATAGATAATGTGAAAAGTAGGGGTCCTAGCACAGAGTCATGTGGAACTTTATTATTTTTGTGTGTGCAGAAGACTCATCATTTACAGTAAAATTAGGCAAATGTGATTGCAGTCAGCATACTGTGGTAATTTCTGATTCTGTAAATAACCGTGATCAGTGGTGTCAAATACTGCACTGCAGGTAGTGAGTATAGAGACCAGGGCTGTCATGATATCAGATTTTAAATACACCAGTATTGTGGTAAAAACAAAACAAAAAGTTACTAAAACACAAAAAATTGTATTATTGGCTATTATAGAAAATGTACCTTTCGGCTGCTCCCTTGTATTCTCCACCAAGGGGTCGCCACAGCAGATTAATCCGCACTGGTAATTTGGCAGAGATTTTATGCCAGATGCCCTTCCTGACACAACCCTCCATGGTGAGAGGGGCTTGTGTCCCCACCTGGAATTGAATCAGGGACCTTTCACTTGTAAGGCAAACGCGCAAACACTACGCTACCAGGGACACCAGTTTTGGCTATTACAGAAAATGTTTCAAAAATGTTGGTAACGATATCAGACAAATTAATCTACAATTTTCTGTATACTGCATTGTTTTGACAAAATGATTAAAGTAGAAATACTTGACAGTCTGTAACCATAAGTGTACAAAAAAGAGTTGCAAAACCATTTAGAGTATATATATATATATGTATATATATAATTGACTCAATATAATTTTTGATACTACTGTTATTATTAATATACATATAATGGCTCCATTGGAGGCAAGTCCATTATTTAAGGCTGCAAAAAGTTTGTTAGTGACTTTTGTCAGTGCTGTTTCTGTGCAATATAAACTCTAAATTCTGACTGAAACCCTTCAGA
Organism: Etroplus canarensis; assembly: GCA_015106775.1. NCBI lineage: Eukaryota > Metazoa > Chordata > Actinopteri > Cichliformes > Cichlidae > Etroplus > Etroplus canarensis. Next base: position 5,706 of record VUQH01013510.1, read on the forward strand.
CAAACTAAATCTTTGCAGGGCATTGTATATGTGATCTGTAACAAGTTTTTTTATGGATAGATAGTTGTTTAAATTTAAAACACCTGGAATTTTTAAGCAGAGGTTTAATGGTAAAATTTTTTTATTGAGGCAGAAAATTACTTAACTGTGCAGTTACCATTAAATAAAAACTACTTTCCTTGAGATCAGTTACCTAAAATTTCAATTACCATTAATGTATTTGTTTTATGATGTACTATGTACAAATATTTGAGTGAATGTACTGAGTTACTTTCCACTGCTGAAAGTCAGGCAAAATGAGAAAATGGACAGAAAAAGAAGAAGTGCTGTTGAAGTTACAATAGAAAGTAAATTGTGCCATAATGTAGGTCACCCAAACAAAGTCCCAGGTTGAATTGCAAGCAGCTGTCCTGACCGCTTCCTGCCTGGGATTGAGGAGGAGTGCTGAGCCCGATGGTTGGTCCTTGCACCGCCTAGCCACACTGTATGAGCTCAGCATTAAAATGGCTGACAGACAGAGAGAGAAGGAAAAGAAAAAGAGGAGAGAAAGAAGAATGGGAGCCAATACGGTTTCCAAAGATCTCATTGGTATCCTTCTGTGTGACCGACAAGACAAAACTCCAGGTAGATGCTTGGCAGATCAGTTTTGCAGCAGCTCCAAACAGCCACCCAACCTGCTTCACAAAAGAAACAGAATCAAATGAAAGAATGTGCTTCTTGACTCAGCCTGTGTATGTGTTTTCCCTCCCTCCAACTTATCAGGAACATCTGTCTGAACTATTAAACATGACTGTCTCCAGTTTCCTCTGTGTCCCCCCATAAAGATGATATCACCTCAAAAACATAACTAAAATTCCTGGAATTTATTTAAAAAGGTTCCCTGATATAACTACAATATAGTTTAAAGGGAACATTAAGGCACTGATAATCTGATACATACAAGTCACTAATACCAAATAACGTCTCGCATAAGCATGCATTGGCTCTTAACCTGGAAGTTATGTTCTCCAAAAAGGCCACTGCAATAAATTAAAAGGGTTGAAAGGCAATTAAAAGGATATCATGACAGAAATACTTGTTTGTTCCCCTGTAAATTAAAGAATAGCATTTCCTGAAGGTAACTTGTGTCTACTGATACAGCATAGAACTTAATCACCCTTTATAAACATTGCTTTATTAGAAGTATCAGAAACTTTCTGGATAAATGCTCAGGCAACTGAAGCCTAATGTTTTGAAGGCTGAAAGATTACTTTTAGAAACAGGAAGCATTCCCACACTGTATCTACATATCCAGCTCTGTTCCAGCCAAGCAGGGGCTGGATAAGTCAGTATAGTTGCTGGGTGGGAGAGAGATCCACTGAAAGAAATGGAAAGAGCAGGTGACAGAGGGTTTGGCCAGGAAAGGAGGAAAAGGGTCAAACAGATGTGGACAGAAAAAGTGGAAAATGAGGGTCAGTCAGGTTAGTTTATTCCTGAGAGCAAAGCAGAGAGACAGTGGAGACATTTTAAGTCCACAGTGGCTACACTTTCTTCAAACAATGTGCCGCACTAACACAAAACCAGTGACCTGATTCAGTACACAATGAAAAAAGTTACTGTAGTCCATAAGGCAAGAGCTGTGGAGTTTTACTGAAGGTCATAACATAGAGTCATGTGAAAAAGAAAGCTTTCACAGCACTCTGTGCTGTCCTGTGAAAAACTAAAGGGGGTAAGTAGCAGCCAAGTGCTACTAATCAAATTACTTTCAATCACTGATCATCCACCGGTGTGACCACCTCTAAAAAAGCATGAGTGGACTAGAAAAATTTACCCCAAGTTCAGACTGTACAATGGTTAAAGAAATTACATAAACATCAAGAACTGCATCATAGACTATAAATGCCTCAGTTAGGATATTAAATGTGTCCCTGTAATGTATTGGTTTGCACATTCACCTTACAAGTGAAAGGTCCCTGGTTTGATTACAGATGGGGCACAAGCCCCTCTCGCCATGGAGGGTTGTGTCAGGAAAGGCTTCCGGCATGAAACCTCTGCCAAATTACAGAAGCAGATTAATCCGCTGTGGCAACCCCTTGGTGGAAAATACAAGGGAGCAGCCAAAGGAACATCAAGTTAGTGTGTTAAATGTTAAAATTCATGAAAGTACAGTTGGGAAAAGGCTGAACAAGTATTGCTTGTCGGGAAGGGTTGTCAAAAGAAGCCATCTTCTCTCTGAAAAGAACATAAAGTTGCACTAAACTAACCACAAGACTTCTGAAACAATGTCCATTTGACAGACAAAACCAAAGTGCATGGCAATACTTTTGGCAAAAACTAAACACAGCACATCAGCATGAACGGCTCATACCAGCTTTAAAGCACATGAGTGGAGGGGTGATGATTTGGGCTTGTTTTGTGACCACAGGGCCCGGACACCTTACAATTACTGAGTCCACCATGATCTCCTCTGTATACCAAAGTATTCTAGAGTCCAATATGAGGTCATCTGTCTGATAGCTAAAGCTTGGTCAAAACTGGGTCATGCAACAGGACAATGACCCCAACCACAGCAGCAAATCTAAAACAAAATGACTGAAAAAGAAAAGAATCAGTGTGTTGCAATACAATCATGTGTTCACATACTGTAGGTGCCACAGTGATGCAGGAATGTACACAAGGGTGGATAAGTACCTTGTCACTTTAAACTTTGAACGTGTTTGTTTCGTTTCATTTTTCTGACAAAGTCACTCTTGCCCATCACTCACTGTTTTTGTTTAAAGGTGAACAGATTGAGTCAGCTTTCCCCAAAGGAAATGGTGGCGTGCTAAACAATGGTATAAGTTCACTTACAATCCTGCATTTGCCTGAAATGTGGGTCTAAACTGTTGCTGTGTAAATGCTGGCTGTGCAAATAAACAACTTTTTGCTAACAAGTTTACGATATGTAGTGATTTGTCAACTTTGTTATGACAGCTTGTTTCTACTCCCCACAAGTGACCTAAACAATCAGGAAATGCAGCTTTAAGAAGGCCAAAGTCAAGGTAGCCAAGAAGAGGTGCACAAGTAATGCATTTGTTCTTTTTACTGTATTATACATAATTTAAAACCAACTTTAACCTAGTTATCAAATTACAACAGAAAATTTTTAAGAACTGATCAAAAACTGTATTTATAAGGCTCCCCTTTTTCCAGTAATGTATCATAAAATGCACAAATAGGACTGTAGACCAAAGTACTAAAAACTAAAACAATAGAGGTCACTTCACAAAGAAAGATAAGACTTGCTTAAATATTGTTTTTTGTGTAAAAGATAACCTCATTCATATTATCTGTTCTGAAAAATGCAGCTGACGTAAAAGTAGAGCTCCTTAGAAATTAAACCAAAGCCTCATACCCACAAGATTTTCACAGATTTCATTTATGTTGGTGGTTGTTGGCCTTGATCTTGTGGTTAATCAGGGTTGTTGTTTTTTGTTTACCATTTACAGTCACAGAATGTGAAGAGTTAAAACATAGATGAAAAAGGGGGAAGGGGGAGGAATAAAGAGCAAAAACAGACCAGAGATACTTGTGGTGAGAGGAGGAGTGGCTTAAGACTAAAGTCTCATAAAAAGAATGATTTTGCAGGGTGAAGAAATAAGAGGAATTGAGAGAAGGGGAGGAGGCTGCTTGCAAAAAGATTTTTTGGAGAGAAACTTGCTAAGGGAAAAATATCCCCAAATCTACACAAAAAAATTTCTTTCCCTCCCAGTTCCTTCATCTCATCTGCCTTACTTACTGTCTTTTTCTTGTTTTTTCTTTACAAACTATTTCTCTTCATGTTTTTAATAACAGATTTTAGGAGGAAAGAGTCCTGCCAGAAATCTTTCTTTTAAACCTGAACACACATACACACACACACACACACACACACACACACACACAGAGCCTGGATGCAGCCTGGCCTGGCCAAGAGGCAAGATGTTTCAAGAATACCAGATGCTCAGCTGGAAAGCATTTCTCTGAAAAATGTGACTATTCCATCATTTTTTCCGCCTCGTTCCTCGACACATGACTGCTGGCTCCCTGTCCAAAACAACCAGAGGTGTAACTGTATCCAGACGGCTCTTCTATAGCCCTATAGCTGCAACAGCTGCACCAGGTTCTCCTGCAGCAGACTTGAATGTGGTGAAAGCCCTTTATTAATTCAAATGTGACACATGACCTTTGCCATATATCTTTTCCCTTTGTTTTTGCACTGTGTTGATTTTATTAACCCTTTCCACTCTGAAGGTCAAGAACCAGGCTGGGTTTGCTCTGCTTTTCAGCTGAAGCAGCCTACAGGCTCTGATTTAAAGTTTGAATAAATACATTTTTGTCAGATTTTTTCCAGCATGTTAATGGACATAAAGGGACCTATTGTTTTCCAAAAATGTTTAAATTGTCTAATCATTGAGCACAAAGTAATTCATTATGGCCTTACAATAGTAGAGGTGTTCCTGACTGGACTGAGGGATGTTGAAAGTGTTTATTGTTTTAGTTTAGAATATTCCTAATTAAATGCATGTTTAAACAAATTAAAGCTACAGTTTCTACACTGTTAGTTTATTTCAACTTACTTTTAGTGAGTTATAACAATTTTTGTATTCTTGAAAAGTAGGGATATGATGGAATCATAAGGGCCACTGCCACCGCAAATCCTTCTTGTAATTGCAATAGCGTAAAAACTATTTCATGCAGGTTTTGAGTCTTGGATAGAGCTCCAAGATATGCGGAACTCATTAGATATTCAGCCATTTTGAAAACATGGATTTGCCACTAGGTGGTGTTGGCTGTAATTTTTAAAAAAACTTTTAGCCATATCTCTCTGCATGAAGCAAAAACAAATTAATTGTGGGATCATATAGTTTCATGGAGACACCATGCCACCACCGTCACGGCTGCCAGAAATCCTTTGTGTGAGTGCAATAATGCAAAATCTAATTGATGCACAATTTTGAATTTTGGCGCAGTGCTAGACCTCCGGGAGATCTACAATTGATTAGATTTTCTGCCATTTTGAAAACTGCCCTGATTGCCCAGTGGCATTTTCTGTGAAATGTTGACATTTTTAGCCATACCTCTGTATCTATTCATCCAATTTGTACAAAAAAAAAATCTAATTGATGGTGGGATCATGTACTTTCATTATGACACCATGTCACGTCTATTGTCATCTGCTGTTTCCGTGGCAAACATTGATAAAAAATTTTCAGGGATATTATAGAATCAAGTTTACTGTTGCACCCATTGCTTCTTAATCATCCTTTCCTTTTGGCTGCACCCTTGTATTCCCCAGCAAGGGGTTGCAACAGCAGATTAATCTGCATTGGTAATTTGGCAGAGGTTTTACACCGGATGCCCTTCCTGATGCAATCATCCAATTTACATAAAAAAGCAAAAAACAAACTGATCACTGCATCTAGCCTCTCATTAAATCATGTCACCTGGGGTCAGGTCAGATCAGCATTCATGAGGAAATTGAGGCTTTTTGGGGATATACCTTTAGTGGTTGCACTGCAGCTGTGGGGAGCTAGGTTTCAACATTTTGATCATTAATTGCCTATTTAAATTTATTTTGGTTGTTTCTATTGCTCGGTCATTAGTTTGCGTGAACTGTTTTGCTATACACTCAAACTTGTTCAGATCTGCTCAGTTCCACTCACTTAATATAAACTGCAATTTTTGTTCTGTCACTTTAATTTAGCTTAGGTAATAAGACCACACCTGGGCTCCTCAAACCCATGCCATGACTGATTTAATAAATCAGCAGCTTTGCCTTCAGAATAGCTGAGTATAAACAGCATTTTACGACTGGTGCATGTTGGCCATTGTAAATATTTCATTTCTTATCAGTATTAAGAATGTGTGTGTGTGTGTGAAGTAGTTATGAAAGAATGGGAAAGAATGTTGAAAAGAGTTTAATTTGACTATATCTAATGAAATATAAAAAATACACAGGCAAAAAAGTTTGTTCTGTTTTATTGATAAAATCATCATTATAAATATAATTACCATTATCATTGTTATGAACTAAATCAATTTACCTTCAGTTTTGACCGGTATAAAAAAAAATCACCATTTGCATCAATAAATAGTGTTGCTTAATCGTGCCAACATCTGGGTAATTTTGGGTGTATCACAATAACAAAAGCAAAACAAAACAAAAACTCCCTGAACTCACATTAACCCCTCTGATCTGATCTAATTCTCTTCACACTGGATGTAAACTGGGATTTATTTCCACCATTGTCACATTATGCCTCTGTCCAGCAGGACTCCAGATGACAATGTACAAAACAAACAAACAAAAAATATTAAAGCTTTTCCAAGAGAACAATAATAACAATAATCATACTTATAATAACAACATTTTTTGTAAAAACAATAATTAAAAATTGCACCATGTTGTTGGAAACTGCAAGTAGCTCTGCTTGTATTTAACAATAATGTTCTGAAGTCTTCAAAAACTGTCATTTGTGAGATAAAGCATCACATTTAAAAACATATTCTTTACCATCTGACTGCTTGCACTGAGTTTTGTTTGAAAGTTTAAGTGTCTGAAGTTGGAATTACGATTAAGAAATGCAAACATTAAAAAAACGATGCACCATTTTTAGTTTTTAGATGCCTTGAAGTTGGTTAAACCAGAAAATCGCCTTATGTGAAGTTCCACTTACAAATCCTATCTCTTCACGTTTGAGCCTGCATCAATCGATACTTACATTGTGCACAAGAAATGTGCTCTTATGTACAGATCCATTACATCCATCTGACAATTACAGGGGGAGAATCCTGTTAGAATATGACACCTAAATGCAGACTGCAATAAGCCTATTTAAGTACCTTTATTTAAAAAGTATGAGCATTTCACCATTACAAACACCCATTTTTCATCAAAGAGTAATAAAAAAGAACTGAAAATATAAATGTTGTAAAACAGAAGCAATAATGCATGTGATTTGTCTTAATAAAGCTGTCTAGAAATGAGGAAAATGTTTAAATCTTGAACCTTTTGACAAGAGAACAAGTATACTCAGTGCTGTGGACACAGGGCTTGTTACTGATAAAAAAAAAAGCCAAACCAACAGATTTAAGAGGGAATGTCATGTTGAAACATTCAATTTTATAGTAAATCTTCCAAAAAATCCCAATGAAATTGACAGCAAATGTATTTTAAAGTAAAAACTTTCTGAAAGATGATGAATTTCTAGATAAAAGTCAAATAGAAACACAGTTTTTAGAGTTAGAAATGTATCAGACAGCAGTTCAGGTGGAGTCGTCCAGTTAACGGAAAGGATGGAAAGTTTTTTAATACCTGGGAGAGGGGTGGGGAGGGGGGAGGGAAGCTGATGATGATGAGGATGAGTCTCTGTGTATCTTCCTCCTCTATGTGAGATCGTGGGTATTTTTTAATCTCTCAACACAGAACAGTACATGTAAATAGTTAACATACAAATATACATTTTCCTGATTTCAGTTTCAAGGGCCTTAATAGATTTTTTTTCTCTTTTGTGGCACTTACAAACCACCCCAAACTTAACACATTTCTCTCATTTCTTCAGGTTTTCCTTCAGTTGCTCTCCTCCTTCCCCATCTTAGTTTCCCTCTTTACTCGGCCCTCGTTCTGTCTCTTTCTGTCCCTCTGTGGCAGTCTGTCAGTTACCTGCTGCTCTATCTACACCTTGTCCAGCAGGGATCTCTGGCAGTAGAGGAGGCGTCGAGGTGTGCCGTACTTTCTGAAGAACAAAAGTGCTCCCAGAGTGACCAGAACCAGCACCAGAAGGAGGAGAGGGATCACCACAGCCACTAGGCTTGTCCCGCTATCTGATTCTTCGAAGATGATCACCTCTGTCCGACCCTTCTTGGGCTCTTCGCTCTCGCAGCCCATCCAGTCTCTGAGCACAGACTTGGGATAGCCAGACTCCACCTTCATGTACTGATTGTTAAACTTCCAGTACTTGTTGGCTTTGTAGAAATAAGTGTAAGCTGTGGAAAAATGGAGTGATCAGAAGTAAATTTTTTGAGTTTATAAACTTTTAAGTACTGCTTCAAAAGACAACAAAGAAGCTGGTTTTGGGGACTAAAGATGGTCTAAATATCAACAATAGAGCTGCAAACTACTCATTCGTGTCATTAGCAACTGATTTTTCTTTTCACAGTTTGGTGTGTTCCTGAAGACCAAGTTGACGTCAAAAAAATATCCCAAGAGTTGAAACTAAGTTTACACAAACTTGAGATAAAAAAGCAGCAAATTTATGCAGTAACAGACTAACTCACTGTTGGCTTGAGGTGAAAAGACTTTTTAAATATATATATAGAAGAACTTACATCCATCTTCACTCATGATGGCTGCTTTGATGTTATCTGGTGTGCCACTCCACTTGCTGATGGGCTTTGGATAATCTTTGTCCACTCTGCGAGTCTGCTCATTGAAACGGTAATATCTGCAAAAGACAGAATCATTAAAGACAAGAAAGAAAAGACTTATGCAATTTCCTCCCTGGGATGAATAAAGTATTCTGATTCTGATTTCCTGAAAGAAACAGCTTTGAGTGAGTAATTGTAACAACAGAGGCAGAAAGGAGGACACCGACTACTGTTTTTGGAAATGTGTGGGTCATTTTATCTTTTATTAAACATAGTAATTAGAAAAAAGATATCTTAAAGATATCACAGAATCAACTCAAAATCATATTATAGATATCATGCATCACTCCATCTCTTTATTAGTGGGAAATTTTGACCCATGACCTGAGCATTTCTACACTGCCCCTACAGTAGATGCACAGAAAACTATAGGAAAACCATTGTTTAATCAATTCCATCATGATGGGAAAAGCCTATTCATGGGTTACCAAAGGGCCAATCTCTAGCCTCCCAGCATCCTGTGTCCTCACAGGGGGACATTACATTTGGATTCCTGTACCTTATATTATATTTCTTTCTGCTCAGTATAGACCCACTGTATCCCATGAATCCCAAACAAGAGCCCAGGTCTCATGAGGTTAAGGGTCAGTAAAGGGTTTGATGAGTATGATAATGATGTGAATGACACATCTCAACCCAAATAAACATCTACGTAGGATTTTGGACTGGCATGTTAAAAAATGCTCTCCAACATGATCAAAGCACCAGATGATGGAATATCTTTAGAAAGAATTGTGCTCCATCCCTCCAGTAGAGTTCAGAGATTTGTGAAGTCAATGCTGAGCTCCAGTGAAGTTATTTACATTGAACATGGTGGCCCATCACATCAAGAGGGCACTTTATGGTGTTTTTTCCCCTTAATTTGTAAACCATTTGTATTTCAAATTTTAAAAAGGTGTTAGGTCTAGAATGTGATCTAGAAGTTTAGGATGCCCTGGACTCGTGATGTATGCCATCCCTCCCATATTGCCTCTACAGTTTAGGGTAAAAGTAATTCACATGTCAATTTGCAACTGTGGTTTAGAAGTTAGGAAGGACAGAGTGTGAGTAAGGGTGCTAAAATATGGGATATTATTTTAATTCACAGATAAGCTTGACAATTATATTTTATATAAGTTTACGCTACAAATACCATTTTTTTTAACAAGAAAACAGGAAAGTGTTAACGTTTTTTAGAGAATTCACAGAAAAAAAATTTGAAAGATGTAAAAAGTATTAAAAGTGTAAAAATATTTTTTTTAACCAATCTAATATCTTTCCACAAGCACAACTAATGTTAAAGAGCTTTGGTATGATGTAAATGGTGCAAACGCCCAAACAGATCAGGTTGCATATATTGTGAGATGATTTATTACTCATTTATTTAGCAAACTGAATAAAAAAGAGGAAAAAAGGCAGACTTACTGAGTGCCTCTGAAGAAGAATGTCTGTCCTGTGGGTGTGTAGAAGAGAACAGCATCGAGCTTGTCTTCAGGCAGACCAGTTCCCAGGTCTTTCAGGCTTTTTGGAGAGTCCTTGTCCATGGTTGACTCACTAAAAACCCAGTACTTGTTACCTGGAGATAAAAAAAAAATTAAAACGGGAGATTGAAAACAGATAGGAGGGCATCTGATCAGATATGAAAAAAGACACACGTACAATTTATATAAAATTTATTCATGTTGAGTTGAGCCTACCCTTGAAGAAGACAAATTTCCCATCATCCCTCTCATAGGCAGCATTGATGTTTGATGGCAGGCCCTTCCAGAAGTGACCAATGGGCATAGGGTAGCCAGGCAGCACCTTGTTGTTACGCACACGCCAAAACCACTTGTCCTGCAAAGGCACACAGGTAAACAGATGTTGGTATATTCTAAGAATGATTAGTAGGCCCACGTGGAATCTGTGCAGATTCTGCAGATTTTCTGCAAGGTTTGAGGAGGTGTGTGTTGCTTGGAAAACATTTGCCATTTCCTCCTCTCTGTCAATGGAGTATCTTCGTGTGACCAAAGTCACATGAATCTTAATTTCATTAAAATGAAACTAAAAGCATTTAATTAATAAACTTGTAATGTTGTGAAAATTTAGTTTGTTTAATTGTTTTCTCTAAATGAATATATTTGCTCAGGAAATGATGATTACGATATTTTCTTACTTTTTTGCTACAGACAAAAACACTGCAGAATTTCATAGATTTTCCTCCTGGATTACCACAGAAACCACAGATTCTGTTTGGGCCTGCTGATTAGTTAATGTATAGAATACATTAATATATACTCCCTGGATTTAACCAAATATGAACATCAGCTTTTTCCTGTTTTATATGTTTAGGTTTTAATACATGAACTACCAAATCACTAATAATTAAAACTTCCACATACAAAAGTCATGTTATTACTAACATTAATACAAATGTTAATTTTGCAGAATTGGCCTGGGTTTGGATATTTTCTTCTGCAGGATTATGTTCGTGAAGTACAGTACAGCCCCTTTATGTGGTCAGAATGTTTGCTGTTAACAAAGTACACTTTGAGCTCTGTGAAACAGCTTTCTGTACCTTAAATACAAACTTTTCCCCTCTGAGGATGGCGATGGTGTCAAAGTGTCCCTCACAGATGTCTGGGCCATGGTCTGGCCTTTCGGGGTTGGAAGACTTTGTGGGACGGGGAGGAGGAGGAGGAGGGGGTGCCCCAGACTTGGATCCTGTGATCAAATTCGAGAGAGAGAAGTGAAAAATGCTTAATTTGCAGGAAGACAACAGAACCTATTTTTATAGCTACTCGATTTTCTTTTTCATCTGCTGTGTGTGCACTTTTCTGAAAATACTCAGACCTTTTATTGCATGCATGTTTTGATACACCTTCACACTGCAAGTATTTTCTTATGTTTAACTGAAGACTTGAAAAAATAATACTGCTTTTACATTGAAACAAGTTGACTAGTTTTGATTTTGGTTGTTGGACATCATTTTCTTAAAGGGTTTAACGCGTTGCTGGGCTATCAGAAGGAAAAAAAAAGTTTTTCTTTGCTTTGCTATAAATAGTTGCCAAGCAGCAAATTCAGGGATTGCAGTTCCTCAAATGACCACCTAAGGCCACCTTCAAAAGTGAATCAATCCCCATAGACTCCCATGTTAAAATACCAAATACGGCAGAAATAACATAATTGCTGTGTGGTGAAAATACTGGACAAATCACATAGACCGTCCAAGAAGTATGTGCTCCAGGTTTGGTGTGAGAAGTTCTAGCATTTTATTTCTATATTACTTATTGGTAATTAGCAGGTATCTGTGTCTGTGCTTTGCATCCATGCTGTTTATGTTAAATGGTAAATGGACTGGTACTTATAAAGCGCTTTTCTACTCTGACTGAGCACTTAAAGTACTTTTTACTAAAAGCCTCATTCACACAGCACTTTTTTTATGCCTTTAAGTGCATTTAACTATCATGCACACATTCACACTCCGACGGATGCATCGGGAGCAATTTGGGGTTCAGTGTCTTGCCCAAGGACACTTCGGCATGTAGAGTGGAGAAGGCAGGGATCGAACCGCCAACCTTCCTGTTAGATGATGACCCGATCTACCTCCTGAATGCACCTTGCTGACTTAGCTTGTTGGTGTTAGCTAATATTATAGCACTCCACCCTCTTGTCCAAATGGAGTCACTTCTGGCTAAAACAACAACAGCCATAACAGCAAACTCAAGACTTCACCAGTCAACAAACCAAATGGGTACGTCACAGTAGGTACATTTACGTACATCTATGATTCTTTATAAAATTGGACCCCAAAAACCCCAACAGTCTTATCCATCAATATATACTGGATTCTGTTTGGACTGCTTCTACATTATAAAAAAGGATGTCACTAAAACATTTGATCCACTAATCAATAAAGCTCCAATTCTCCCAGTAAAACAACGTACCATAAATTGTCTGGATGCCTCTGCGATCATCATCGGGAAGTTGAAAGTTTTCTGTGTCAAACCACTGGTAGAAAGGGGCCATGATGGCAGAGGGGTCATTGGAGTGCTCCAGACCCAGAGCATGACCAAGCTCATGGACGGCTACCAGGAAAACATCATTGCCTGCAATGAAAAGAACAGAGATTTACAAAAAATCAGAGTTGACTCATACAAGAAAAAACAGTTGCATTTAAAGAGCTGCAGTATATTTTTCCTTGTCCTCCTCCATTTGACCTTTCACCCACTTGTCTTTTGTCTCTTACCTCCCTGATCAACAGTCCCGGTTGTCCAAGGTTCGGTAAGGTCAAAGTGCGTGTCTCCCCCGATGCCTGGACCCGGGAAATAAGCATGAGCCAGGAAGCCACCCTCGCCATCGAATGGTGTGCTGTCACCGTGGAAGCCCTCTGAGAAGGAGAGCATGATGTCTGCATACTTGTCAGGTTTTCCTCTGATTTGACTGAAGGGGATCTCTCTGAAGGTGAGCGGGATGACACTCTCCCACACCCTGAAGGCCTTTCGGATGGCGTCAAACGTTGCTCGTTCACCCACTTTAGGGGTGTAGTTCTCTATGCTGGAATAACAGAGAGAGATGAATTAACTTAACCCTTTCATGCATGAATTATGACACCTTCAGTCAAGATTTTTTTCTGTAACTGTTTTTATTGCCTATTAGGTATGAAAAGAGCAATTCAATTGAAGCTTTTTGAACATGTAATTTTCATAAAGTTATTTATATGTCCACTCAGCTGAACAGCAAGTGTTTGAGTTTTCAACCAAGAAAATATGTATTTTAATAAACAATAATATCAAATGGTACAGTTTGTAAAAATGATGAAATAACATATTTTTAATGCTCTTAAACTTTTGCTAAACCATTTCATTTTAAATGATTTCAAAGACTAGGGCCAAACATGACCTCAGTGACGCACAAATGTCCACTGTGTCGGCTGATAAGCCAATATAGCAAAAAAAAAAAACCAAACAAAAAATGCATATTAAAGGAAATTACTTTAGAATAGCTGTCCACTTTAGTGACTACCATGCATGAAAAGGTAAAATTAACACACTTAAGGGAAGTGAAAAAAATGACCAATTTTCTAAATGATTCAAAATGAAAGGAAACAAGAAATTTGTAGTTAGCATTAGTCACTGTATTTCCAGACTTGTACTAAATTTGATAATTTCCATATTTCCAAAATAAATTAGATGTAAAACTTAATAATTAAAACCTAAAAAGTGAAGAGCACAGGTGTAGTAAATGTATATTCTGACCTGAAGGTCACCTCAGACTTCTCCCATTTCAGACCCTGCACAGCATATCTCTTCCTCCTCAGGTTGCTCTTCAGCTCTGGTCCAAACTTGTCTGGGACGCCACATCTTGGCCGTTTCATGGCTCTGGAAATGTCAATTCAAACAAAAAATATTCAGATTCACATTGTTTTAATGGTGGCTTTTTTGCTTCTCATGGAACCCTTGAATCCAAAAGCGATCACAAACTCAAGCTTCACTATTCACTAGTAATAATTTGACACCAAGCAGTTATCTTTAATGTTAGTCAAGACTCACTCTAAGGTGTTGGTGTCTATGGAGCCAGTAACAGACAACCCATAAAACCTCTGCATGGCAGCTATCGCTGTTTCGACTGACTTTGGTGAGCGGATGGCCTGGGCTCTGACATCACCTGGAGGCAGGTAGCCATACTGTTGCAGCCAAGCCTGAGAAAGAAAGAAAGAAAGAAAGAAAGAAAGAAAGAAAGAAAGAAATGTTGACTGTAACCTTTGTTGGACTAAGGTAAACACAAGTTCCACCTTGAGACAGACATAATGGCAACTGATGATGATTATGCCTGAAAAAGAAGAATTACCTGGTAGATAAGCTATAAATACAATGTATTTGTGTTAGTCTAAGTATTTTCAATTTTAAATTACTGTCTACATGTTCTTTACTTTAGAAAGATAAAGGTTCAAATGTTCTTTTCATATCTGGAATATGTAACAATGCTGGCTTTATAGATTTGTGACTGCATCCTGTCATTAAGACATACACTATATGGACATAAGTATTGGACTAATTATGCATTACACCTACAGGAGATTTCATGATATCCCATTCTAAATCCTTAGGCATTAATATGGAAATGGTCTCCCTTTGCAGTTATAACAGCTTCCACTCCTCTGTGAAGGCTTTCTATAAGATTTTGGAGAGTGACTGTGGGAATTTTTGCCCATTCATCGAGAAGGGCATTTGTGAAGTCAGACAGTGATGTTGGACAAGAGGGCCTGACTTGCAATTTCAATTCTAGTTCATCCCAAAGGTGTTGGATAGTGTCAAGGTCATGGCTCTATGCAGGCTAGTCAAGTTCTTCCACATCAAACTCCTCCACGGATGTTGTTTTTTACACTGGATCACTGTCATGCTGGAACAGAAAAGGGCCTTCCCCAAACTGTTCTCACAAAGTCGTACAGAATTGCCCAAAATGTCTCAATAAGATGAATCTTTCAGAATTCCCTTCACTGGAATTAAGGGCCCCAGGCCAACCCCACAAAAAAAACCCCTATAGCATTATCCCTCCTCCACCAAACTTTACAGTTGGCACAATGCAGTCAGGCAAGTAACGTTCTCCTGACATTCCCTAAAGCCAGACTCATTCATGAGACTGCCAGATAGATGAGCATGAGTCGTCACTCCACAGAACATGTTTCCTTTGCTCCAGAGTCCAGTGGCAGTGTGCTTTACACCACTCCATCTGATGTTTTGCATTGTCCTTGGTTATTTCAGGGTTGCATGCAGCTACTTGGCCATTGAAACTCATGCCATGATGCTCCTGGTACACAGTTTATGTGCTGATGTTAATGCCAGAAGAGCTATGGAACTCTGAGACAGCACAGCGTTGGTGATTTTTAAGCACTATGCGCCTCAGCACTTGGTGACCCCACTCTGTAACTTCCACTTCAGAATATGTATGCCTAATACTTTTGTCCTTTTACATTGATGCTCCTCATGGCTTAAGTGACACATACCCATGTCAGTGGTGGAAAGAGCCATGCACTCTCTCCATGTATTCCTAGCACATATGAAACTTCACAACCTACTTTGTCATGAATCACTGAGTGTTGCGTAAATGCTGAGTGTGTTGGTAGAGGCTCACATGCTCAGCTTAATTAGAAAAAAATACATGTATTCGCTAAAATAATATTGTTGCTGTGAGGGACTTTTATTTTTTGTCATATAATTACTCTTTGAGTCTTTCTGTTTTACTTTTGCTCTGAGTTAAGATGTGCCAGAAGCAATAGAAAAACCACCTGAAAACATCAAAAAACATCTTAGTCAACAAAAAGAAGGGATTGGCCGCTTGTATGAGCCTGTGGGTGTTTGCCTACTTCCAGTCAAATTTAAAAGCTTGTTTCGACCTGCTTCTCTTAGCTCAGCTGTATAACACACATTGTATGGCAGACAACATGTGTGTGTGTATGAGTGGGTTTTTGTGTGCCACGCTGACTGGTTAATCTGCTTCTACAGCAGCCAACATATACTGAGGTAATTCAGCATGCTAAATTTATTGTCTTTTCTTCATGTGAACAAAAGACAATTATGCCATGACATTATGCCATTTATGGTTTATGGTTTCTTTAAAACAAACACCAAATCCTCAAGTGTCCCCTTGATTTATGTTGGACTTGTTACGGGAAACTTTGTTGTGGGGTCATAACAAGGCATGAGAGAGGAACCGAAAGCCAAATAAAACACAATGATGTCATTTTTGTCACAGTGACCCAGAACTCTGTCTAGATGATCGCAGCCAAAGACAGCTGTCATAAGGCTGGAAAAAAACATTTTCAGCAACATTTAGGTTCCTCAAAGCTTAACTTTAAGATCTCCCTGCCACTGTGTATGTCTATCCTCCTCCTTGCTGTCTGTTCATCCATCCTCTTGTCAACCAAAACCACCACTGTTTACCTTTACAGATTAAAAGCTAGCCTTTTGTTTCCACTGCCTGCTGCTGGAGGTCAAGAACTGCACTATGAGAGTGTGAGGGAGTAGTTTGACAAAGTCAGAAAAGGCCTATTAATGCTTTTGATGGGAATTATATAGATACTTGATGCCACTCTTACCTGTTAGGAGACATTAAGCTTAGCAGACAGACTGCAGGTGGAGGGAAGCAGGTAGTCTGGCTCTATTTCTGTTTTGTTCCCCAAAAGATACACAGTCTTGCTTTACAACTAACAGATTAATTGTATATCTTGTTTAGCTTAATATGCACAAAAAGAGTAAAAACAATTCATTTTCCATGGGTTAGGAGTGACTACCCTTAATAAGGCAGTGAGTGAGTTAATACTTGATATATTAAGTAGCTACTTGCTTACCCACTTTTACATACTAAGCTTTTAACTACTTACAACTACTTCTGTAGTGGCTAGGGTACTTGCACAGGTTAGCTCAAATAACATGGAAACCAAGAGAGATGATTTATTTAAAAATTGAGTGGGGCTGAACAGTTACCTGAAAGTAATATGTAAATGGATTAAATAAATGCATACATTATTTCAGTACCTAAGTAAAAGTTAAAACATTACAAAACAGTTTTGAAACAGCTTACTAAAAGTATGGGAAAAATTGTTAGCTAATACCATAGAAACCCAGCAAGAATTTTGGTACTGAATAACCGTTGGCTGGTGGTTTTTGTTAATGTCTTTTATGGAAAGCCTTGCTATAATGCTCAGCTCTCATAGTGAGGCTTTCAGTTTACTTGCTGACTGTGTTTGACTACTTCTATGTTTCTACCCTCAACTATGGTTGCAGACTCTGGATAGACTCTGGATAGTGACCAAAAAAATAATAATATCACAGAATCAAACGGTGGAAATGGGCTTCCTCTGAAAGGTGTCTGGGCTCCCTTTTAGATAAGTTGAGGAGCTCAGCCTTTCGGGAGGGGCTTAGAGTAGAATTGCTACTCCTGTACATTGAAAGGAGTTAGATGAGGTGATCTGGGTGTTTAAATAAGAAGCCGCCTGGACTCCTCACTGGCAAGGCATTTACAACTGGCAGGAGGCCCCGGGGCATACCAAGGACACAACGGAGAGATTACGTCTCTCAGCTGTCTTGGGAATACCTTGGTATGTCATTGGAAGAACTGGAGGAGGTGGCCAAGGAGAAGGTGGTCTGGGATTCTCTGCTCAAACTGCTGCCCCTACGATGCGTATAAGTGGCAGAAATAGGATGGATGGACGGATGGATGAATAGGTGAAAGCTGAACCAACCAGACCTGACATCAACATTAGTTTGAGGTACTTCTCGAATGTTGCCTGGATGTCCTTTTTAAACTTTCTATCAAGAGAAAGTTTGTGTTTAAGAATGGTTTTCTACTTCGCTTTATCAATTCGAATAAATAAATTACCAAAACATTCTCTAGCGCAAGAATGAAAAGAAAAAATATTCACCACAGCAGTAACTCAAACTTGGAACTTTTTGCTTTCAGGCCCATTTCTTCTCATATTGAACTGATCTCATACTAAGCACCCCTGGGTTTATGATGCTGACAGTAGGGACAGAGAGGTGATGGAAGATCTGAATAGACCTCTATTCACAATATCGACTTCTATCATTTCAACTTTTGCAGTTGTACTGCAAGCAGTTATGACCCGGGAGATGATATTGGGTTTCAACCATGTCTGCTGGGAAGTGCTAAAATTGCTAAAGTATACCTATGCAAAAAGCTAAAGTTATGAATTAATTTTTGTAAATTTTTAAATAAAGATGAGGCTAGCAATTGAAATCATTAGCTAAACATAATAAATAAACAGCTGAAGTTGCCAGTTACTATCAGGAAAAAAAAATTGTTGAAAGCATTGAGAAACTGTTGAAATTTGTTACTAAACATAATGGAAATTTGTTAATGGAGTAGTAACTAAACATAGTGGAAACAGTAAGCTGATAGTTAAGGATAAACTGATGAGACAATAACTGATAACGGTAAGCTGAATATAACTGCTAAGAGTAAACTGAAGTCTGGAACCAGTTTAACATGAAAGCAAGTGTTGATAATGGGGGTTCTTAAGTCGGTTTTATGCCAGATGAAAAAGGCTAAGAACCACTGTGCTTCACATTTAACTAACAGACAAGGACGCAGTATCCAACTTGCCATCTTCTGATCCCCTCGTCAGAGTAAAGGATTAAATGCATCTTTCAGTGTGTGTTTCCAATTATGTATCTGCACACACAGAGTTAAAACACATTTTCATCCCCACCACAATTTAAGTCGGTGGAATTATCCCAAATTCCTTCATCAGAATCATCTAAACCTCAGATATCTTTCTTGTTCCACCATATGTTCTGGTTTTCTCTTCAAGCCTGCCTTCAGCAAGTGAAGGGCAAAGCATGGATGGAAATGGAGTAACTGGGCTGTACACAGCCTGTGCACACACAGTTACTGTTGTGCACAGTCATGTGGTGGGCAGGAAGGCCAGAGAACAAGGTTTATTTATGACAACCTGCAGAGAGGCAACTTATCCCCCTTCCCTCTATCTTTGCATATTCAGTCTGACAGCTTTTTCAAGTTTTCCTTGGATTATTTAAGCATCTAGTAAATGTATTTTACCCTCTCACTCTCTAACACTAACCAATCAAATTTACTTTCTCTACCTCTCCACTAAATACTACTAGTGTGTCCTGTGGCTCCAGTGTGGTGAAGCGTCTGCTTCTATAAAAACACTCCCTGCTCCACTGCATGAAAGTCTCTCCCACACTGTGAGGACCAGTGCTTCTCTCCTCTAGTCCCAAACTACTCCACACATCACCACCACCTCCGGTTAGAGCGCCAGGTATCCCAGCATGCACCTCCGCTCTCTGGATCTCCCTGCAGCTGCCATCAAAGCTTCTATTTATTAAGACTTGTACATGGCTGGTATTGTTGGTCTGTGGGTAGCCAGTTTGTTTGCTACACGGCCATGTGTGGTCAGAGGACTGCAGCTGAATTGCTAAACACACCTTTGAGTCTTTGCAGTGACGTGTGGTCTAAATCTATAATGCACAGAGAGAAAACTAGTGTTAAGTAGGTGGAAGTTGCTGAAAGTGTGCGATGTATATCCATTCTGTGACCGTACCGTGACCTCATCTGTTCCAGCTCCTGTGCTCTTTTTTGCTTGTCTTATGTACCAAGCATTTATCTGTTGGTTTGCTGATGAGGAAATCATTTCACTTTGGGGACTAGGAGAATTGACATGACAATTTTCACCATTTGTTTTCCTTTAAAATAAGGCAGAGAGGTGGCAGTGCTGTTTGCTTGTCTGCAAAATCAATCAAAAATTACAAAGCTGGATTTCATGAAACTTTGTGAAGAGGTGGAGCATGAGCAGAAGGAAGAAACCACAAACTTTTAGCGTGAATCTGGATTGTGTTCTTTAAAAATGTGAAATAGAGAATTGGACTTGGCAGAGGATGCACTTTGAGTTAATCTCTAGTTGATGTCCTGTAATTTCAATAATCACTCAACAAGACAACAATCTACAGATTAAAGATATCAATAAAGCTGCAGTTTTAACTTGCACTACAAATTAGATTTACATGTACTTAACTGTTTCCCACAACAGGAAGAAAGCTTTTACAACTCAAAGTTTCACTTTTTTCTTCTTTAGAAACTCTTGTGGGATGTTGGCAGTGTGTTTTGGATCATTATTGTGCTGGAATATTCTTCTTCTGCCAGGTTTCTGGAGACTTGGAGTCATTGTGTCAGCCAGTATTTTAGTGTATTTCGAGGAATTAATTTGAGTCATTTATAAATGTCACCTACTCAACACTTTTTGTACTGACGCAGTCCCATGTCATCACACTCTATCCTCCCTGCTTCACTATCAGGGTTTTTCCTGTATATAAACAATTTTGGCACCCACTTAAAAGGTCTTCTGAATCATATTTAATTTCCCCTAGCATAAAATACACTTTTGTCCATGAAATGGCCAGAAATACCAAGAAAGTACACTGACTTCTCTGAAGAAAGGTAGTATAGACTCACTGTTTGGACTATATGAGGATGAATCATGTTTACATGTCAAATACCCATTTTTGAATGAGAAAAACCTCTAACTATGACAATGTAGTTATTTGGTGTCAGCTTATCAAAGAAGGCCATTCATTAAGTTCTGTGTTTTGACTTAAATTTTGTTGGTCAGCAATCTTTACTCTTTATCATTTTTCATCTTTTCTAAGTCAAAGAAATTCACAGCACAGCAGCACACTGATGAAGTTATAACCATGTTCACACAGTTTGGATCATTGAAAATCAAAGGTATCATCAATTTTGTTTTAAAGATCAAAGACTTAGTTATTCGTTGTTTCTACTTTTAGGCCTGTATTTTTGATGTAAATATGATTACTCATAAGAGGATCTTTTCTACTTATTACCAGAACATCTGCTATTTTATTTCTCAACATACAGTTGTCCATCTTAGGACATGTGGCTGATATTGTCACATGCTCTTACTCATACTCCCATGGATGCACACATGCAAAAATTTAACCACAAATTCCTACACTGTTCATAAACAAAATGAAAAAAAATTCCAGGCATGTTTATAGCTATTGTGGTTGAAAACAAAAGAATGAAGAAATGTTAACAGGAAGGAAAACTGTCATTACGTTAGTAAAAATGTCATGTGGGTCTTTGCAACATAGAAACTATGTAATAATAATGAAAAGGCAAAGGCTATACACAACAGTGCTGTAATGTTTGCTTAACAATACCAGAGCACATCTTTTTGTGTATGACACTACTGCCAAAACTAAAAATGCTGCCTCTTGGAAAACTGCAGCCATTTTTATTGACAAATTAACTGAACGCTGAATTTTCCTCACCAGGACTAAGGGAAGAAAATGGACAGACGAGAGTGTTGAGGAGATGAGAAGATGATCTAAAGTCCAGAGTTACTTACATTAAAGAGGGAAAGGTAAAAACATTAGGAGGAAGAGTGGGCAGAGAGAGGGAGAGGGGTTAGGAGTATGGCTGAATTTAAAGTTGAGGAACTGAGTCAGTTGTTCCTCTTGCTGTGTGCCAACGGAAAAAACCGAGAATTCTGCTCATGACTGGCTGAACCTCACATTGCTTCATTTCTTGGCGTCTCTGACCCAGTTAGCACTCACACCAGTACCCGAGTCATATTTTGTCTGCTTTAACGTGTCTTCCTGGTTAAGCAGGTCAAATAATACACTCACCGGAGGTTTTTGTAATGGTGAAACTTTATTATACTGATGCCTGACAACTTTAGACAAATATGTACTGGACTGTCTCTACACACTCTAGCACTTCAGCACATTTTTGAGAAACTTCACTATTATTGGGAGATCCATTAATGTTATGACAAACTGTGTTCCAGTATTTGCCACCTCAAGCAAGAAAACTTCTATCAAACTTTACAAATACCTACCACTAGTCATAAAAACAGCAATGTTGCAAAGGATGAGGTTATTTGGCTGTTTTACTGGGCTTTGCAAGGATCCAGTTAGCTTAATTAGTATTTTTACTTTTAATATTTAGGCACATTTTGATGATGAAACCCTTATGCAGCTAAGTTTGTATGTTATTATTCAGGGTTTTTACCTGTAATACAGTGTCTTTGCATTGTTGTTTTACTTCTTTCTTAGTAAATCCTTTAACAAAAGTTTCTTATTTAAGCCCTGATAACGCAAAAGTGGTTACAAATCAATGTGAAAATGTTTTGTAATGAATCCCAAACCTATTGTAAGTACTTTGTGATTGAATTCTCTGAGGGTTGTAATGATTTGCCAGACTTCATAAACACCTTTTGTGGTCACGGAAGTCTGGGTGCCAGTTCTGACATTTCCAAAACTTTTGCGAAGGGTATTCGTAAACCTACACAACATGTCACAATAAATCTTGTAAATGCATCCCAATCTTTGTACACACATCACGCTAGTTCAGCAAACTTTTTCCCTCAATAAAATATCCCGAATGTTCATGAAAAAGTTACCTTGTAATATGTCATGTGAATATGGAACGTTTTGTTCTGTTTCCTAAACAATTCGTCACATTTCGTAACTGCACTGTAGTGTAGTGGTTTACACATTCATCCTGCAAGCAAAAAGTCCCTGGGTGCTTCCAGGTGGGGAAACAAGCCCCTCTCACCACGTAGGGTTGGATCAGGAAGGACATCTGGCGTAAAACCAATGTGGATTAACCCGCTTTGACAACCCTTTGGGGAGAATACAAAGGAGCAGCTAAATGTACATTGTAACCGCTCCGTAATGGTTCGCAAGGAGTTTTAAATGCATCATGACAGTTTCTCATCTGTTTTGTAACAACTGTGCTCCAGAGGAAACTCCACAATGAATCATTATGAATTTCACGTCACGTTGATTTGTAATCAAATTCATAACAGATTTGTTTACATACTTTATTTTATGTAAAAGTCATTGTTTTTAGAAGGTATGCTAAACCATATAGAAAAAAGTTGAAAAAATGTGTTTAAAAACTGCCTACATGGAATATAGTCTTGAACTTTACAGTAGCATATAAAAGTATTTGCTTTATTTTCCATATGGGAAGTCTTTAAGCTAGATTTTGTTTCAGCACATCTGGCCTTCAACTTGACTCCATTTAAACCAGCTGAGTTCCAAACAGTAAGAGCTCAGTATTAAACTGCATCTATTTTTGGCTAAAAATTCAATTCTGTAATCATTACCATCATGGTTAACTGTTTCTCTTTGATGTCTTTTGGTGGACCATTTTCTCAGCTGGTCAGCAAAGATAGGCCTCAGCTCTCTCTTGAAGTCCATCGGTTTCTCGTTAAGCTTGACCCAGCTGATTTTTTTGACATCTCTTAGGTGACAGCTGCTGCCTGTCAGAGCAGTATGAAGTAGATCTCGAGCAAGAGCTTTTCTTTGATGCTACATCAACAGACTCTCACCAAGATAAAGAGAACTGAACCCAGATGTGTTTTGACTAGATCTGTAACCCACTGCTAGGATCATAAGACATGTGTCTCCAGATGGCAACAGGAAATCTCCAGCATTTTTTTAGTCGAGTATGGAGAGATCCTGTTATAGAGTCTGTTGTTTTCATTGCTGCCCACTTCCTTTGCTCTCAAGGTCTAAGCATTTTATTTAAGTCAAGAATCTATAGAGAAGGCAAAAAAGTGAATGGAAACAGATGCTCGAAGGAAAAGCAGTAATTCAGAAGAAGCGTTTCATTTTTGGAGAACAGCGGAAATCTTATTTCTCTCTTGGTCAGGCTTCTTGTTTCATTCAGCTTAGACGAGGGGGGTTCCGTTTTCAGAGAGAAGTCAGATAGAGATGTTAAAACATTGAACAACACTGATAAACCACAAAATTCCTCATAACTCAGTCTGGGCTTTGTTTCTGGATCCTCCCAACCTCCTAAAAGTAGCTGGAGTCACTTCAATTAAACATTTATGTCACTCAGCTGCTATTTTGACTCTTGCTTCTCTGGTTTTTCCAGAGTTGTTATTTCGTCTTTGCATCTCATATCTTTCCACATGCAGTTTATTCTACTTTCTCCATACTCAGATGAGTCTCTTTTTTGATCACAGGTTTCACATGCAGGTCTTAGGTGATGTAATTTTAAACCCATAATTAAAGCTTATCCTTTTTCTCCATTAAGGCTGACTGTTGTGTCTGATAGCATCACGGGGTGACTTTACTGAGGATAACATTGTGTCCACAACCTCTATCACCAGCCATGACATTCACAATTCATCTTATCCCATTTCATTTTGCATGAGGGTTACTATTGAACTAATGTTAAAGATATTTTCCCTCAGCTGCTAAAGACAACACTGCAGTAAACAGTAGTGTTTTCTCATTTTGTTTACAGACATTCATCACTGTGTCGGTGCGTTCGCCACAGGAGGGCAGTTGCCTGAGGTGTCTTATAAACTGTCTGACTCTCTGTTATCCACCTTGTCTGGTTTGACTCATACACCATCAACTTGTGGTTAGTGACTAAGGTCCTCCTTCGTGCATCCTGTGTCCACACAGAGCTGCAAAACAGACTCTTGTAAATTGAAATTAACCCAGTGTTTCTGCACAACAACTAAGTTGAGTGACTCAATTCCTGTAAATCTATTAGTGGTGCATTCTGTCTTACAGAGAAACAGCTTACACAAGCAGCTTCTCACAGCATGACCCAAAACTGATGCTGTGCCATAAATGGTCACATAAATGTACTTTTGACCCAGTGATGCTAACTGGAACTTTTAGACATGATAGGTGGCAGTGGGCTGAGTCTGGAGGCATCCACGGTACTTGAACCCAATGATTTTAGAGACTTGATGACAGAATATGTTGTTTAGAAGAGAGCTGAACTGCTCTTTAGTGTCTCCAGCCTGGGGTTTCACATCCTGTCACCTGAGGCCTGTAGTCTCTGTTCCTCACGTCCAGCTTCACCAGCTTCCTGCCTGCCTGTGTCTGTGCAGTCCACACAGGCAGATGAAAATCATTAACCCCCTCCCCCTTCATACCACCACAACCCCATTTTTCTCAGAACAAAGCAGCTCAGCTGAGATTTTTAAACTGTGCACAGCCCCTGCATGGCTGGCTCTCCCCCACTTACTCCTCAAATTTTTTGACTCGTGACTTTTTTTTTGGCTGGAAAAAGAGAGGTTGGAAAGTTTTTTTTTTTTTTTTTTAGAAAAAGGGTCAGGCTGTTTGAAGAGCAGAAAACAAACATGAAACGTGGCAGCTTTTAATGGAAAAACTAAAAAACCTACTAAACTTTGAAGACTCATTAGGAATGAAGGTTACTGCAGTGCCACAATAATAGATTAACACACCACAGATCAAGATTATTATACAGTTGTTATTAATATATCCTGGAAGTAAACAGGTAGAAAATTCAGTGAGATTAAAATCTTTTTTCTAATCTAGCTAAAAGAGCAGCAAGAGTTTGTACTGCAGCTATCTTTCACAAACACTGGGAAAAACCCATCTGAAAATAGACACACTACAGCTTGTATTGCATGTGTACCTCATGCAGAAATCCGTGTTATTTATGTATTTATGAATGTGCACAGCTTGGAGAAAATGCATTTAATCTTTTCGTTTCACTTACCTCTGCTTTTAGCACATCTGCAGTGACGGAGGTGAGACCAAAGCAGCAGAGACTGCAGGTCAAGGTGAGGAGCTGGAGCAGCATTCTGGTATCTGCAGACTACCTCGGAATACTTCAGGAATCGAACACGCTACACAAATCCGTCCTGAAGGAACCAAAGTCCAAAACAAAACGCTACTCCGCTATGTAAAACGTGGCAGAAACTCTGTCGTATCCGCATGGACACTTTGAGGGCAGCCAACAACTTCAACGCAAAGAAACAACACCACTACAGTCAGAGGCGAACTAAAGAAAGCGCTACAAAGCAAAAGACAAATGCTGAGAAATAAAGGCTCGTAGTTTGGCTTCCTTCAGTCTGTAGTGTGTGTGGACGTGGTCAGAGGAGAGAGAGAGAGAGAAAGAGAGGGAGAAAGAGGGGAAGATCTATTTTCTTTCAGGTCCTCCTCCAGATGTGCAGACGTCACTTTATTCAGGCTTTGTGACTTATCTATGAATTAATTACAAGTAGCCTACTGACTTTTACTCAAGTGAATAAACACTAAAGTAAAATCTAAGAAAAGTATCACACATTTTAAAAAAATGCGAGGGGCAGTTACACGTTTTCTCCATCAGTTAAGGTAGAAATATCCATTTAGGTAATAGGAAGCACAAAATCAGGCATCAGCTAAAGATTTAACATGTACTAGGAGATAAACTACTCGGGAATTCTGTGTTGTTTTCCAATAGTGATTCTATTTTTTTTTATTATTTCGTATTTTCCCAGAGGCGTGTCCAGAATTTTAAATGGGGTGGCCCACGGGGGATCACAGACAAGGCGGGGTGGGGGTTCAGGCTCATGTGCAGTCCTGTGTCTGGTTACAGATTAATGATTAATGATTTTAATTTTTATTTAATTTTTATTATTTAATTATTAATGTTTATTTTGCTGTCCATGTCCATGTCCATATGTAACCGGTGGAGATCTCTGCGTTGTGCTTTTAAGGACACCGCGACACTAGGATGTTTCACTGCTCATTTTTTTTTATTCTCTCTCACAGGGATTCATTCAAAAGGGCGGACAAAATATACATTATACAAAATGGGCAGTGCATACCTGGCAAGAATAAAAGATAACAAAGAG
>VUQH01013518.1:3388-16549 GCA_015106775.1 Etroplus canarensis
GTAAAAAATAAATAAAAATATATAAAAAATAAAAAAATATATATATATATATATATATATATATATATATATATATATATATATATATATATATATATATATACACTCAAGTAAAGTACAGATACCAGAAAACGCTACTTAAGTACAGTAACAAAGTATTGTTACTTCCCACCTCTAATCCTGAATACATACAACAGTTATAAATATTTGTAATAATTATAAATAATTATTTATAATTATAAATCATAAATAAGTTAAAAAGTTATTATTTACAACTTGGTAAATGTGGTAACTACATTTCTGCATGGTGCAAAACAAATCCATTCACATTAAACTAGCTTTGACAAAAAAGCAGGAAACTTTTGGACCCACTGATATCTAACAAAAGGGCTCATTAAAGATAACATATTCACCAGAGCAGAGTCGGCCTACGCAAGTAAAATCTGTGAGTGGGAAACCCTGGTTTTGGTCCTAAATTTAACCAGAGCAAAATCCAAAGTAAACAGCTGGTGAAAGACTTAAATTCTGTTGTCTTGTGTTCCCACATCTTCCCACTGATGCCAGCTTTTAGAGAGCAAACTCTCCAGTAGTTACTGTATGTTGTTTCAAGTCTGCCTTCAAAGGTTGTTTATAAAACCTTTAGATGGTCTGATTCAGACTGTAAGAAGACATGACTGATGTGATCATTTAGCGCGAGGACTCACTGGAATTAATGACAGTTTAATCCCCTCACATCTTTTATATAAATGGTTATTTAGACCTGTTTCATTATGATCACAGCCCACACTGTGTTTTTCTCTTTTTTCACATATTAGATCAGTAATTCATCATGAGCAGCACTGCGCACTGATGTGGAGTTACAGCCGGAGTCATTAATTTACACGTACAGCAGATATGAAGGAATATATCTGGATAGCATCAGAGCAACTTTATTGAAACCATCTATATTGCCACCCGTGCCATTTTTATGTATAACCAGATTTGTCATCATAATTACATTCATCACACACACCACAATGTTTTAGTGAATAAACCCTCTCTGTGTCTATGTTTCCATCAGAGAGTAGTTTAGTCCCAGCTCCATCTCATTGTGTTTTCACTGTAATCAGAGCTGTGATCACATCCATATTCACATCCCACCTGGATCCATATTTCTACTCATCCATATATTGGCAACGGGCAGCACGCCAGTCAGAGCAGGTGTTGAAATCGTCCGCCCGGTCTGTGCCGTTAGTGTTGCTGTTGTGATGCTGCTTATGTCCCAAGGTCAGCGCGCCAAGTGATGGATTATTACTTTGCAAGGCTTTGAACTGAGCAAGACAGTGACAGATTTCAGCAAATTGGAGAAAAGCAGTTTTCTGTGCACCATTTCAGGCTGAAGCATCAGAGTGGCTGAATGAAAAATGACCTCTGAGTTCTCCTGAGTGGGACAATGAACAGCAATCAGAATCACTTTGATCATCATGTGCAAATAAATATAAGGGACTTTATCTTGGTGTTGACACTACTAAGATTCAGTAAAGAGCATGCCATAAGGGAGACAAACAAATCTCAGTGGCAGACATGGAATAGGAAAAAAAAATAGCCAATATGTTGACTGTGCTGACCTTCAAGAAACCGTTCTCCTGCATGAACACATTTTCTATAAGAAGCTCTAGTGTTGACAGATGTGCTGCTTTACATTGTGCGCAAATATGGTTTTTACATTTTCTGTATAACCTCACACCTGAATACAGATGATGTGAAAATTCTGATTTTTAAGAGAAGTGGCACAAAGCATAGGGATTAAGAGCAAAAAATATCATTTTTAAATGTCAACATTACAGCCACAGCAGTTCCCTACTTTGTAATAAAAGTGCTTTTCTGTCAAATATAAGGGCACATTCTTCTATAATCACTATGTGCTGAGCATTATTTCATTTTCAAGCTCCAAGACTCTAATAAATTGAATGTCTTCATGCTTTTAGTCTTTTATCTTTAAAAAAGTCATGGTGAATCCTAAAATTAAAGACCTTTGACTTGTTTTGAATCCAAGCAAGCCTTATACACCCACCAGCCACTTCATTTGATACAGTTGCTAGTACCAGGTTGGCCCTCTTTTGCCTTCAGAACTGTCTTAATTCTGTGTGGCATAAATTCAAGAAGGTGCTGGAAACATTCCTCAAAGATTTTGGCCCATGTTGGCATGATAGCATCACACAGTTGCTGCAGATTTGTCAGCTGCACATCCATGATCTCCTTTTTCAGCACATCCCAAATGTACTCTTTTGGACTGACATCTGGTAACAGTGAATGATTTGAGATTTGTGACATGGCACATTATCCTGCTGGAAGCAGCCATCAGAAGATGGGTAATCTGTGGTCATACAGGGATGAACATGGTCAGCAACAATACTCTGGTAGGCTGTGGCATTTAAACAATGATCAGTTGGTACTAAGGGGCCCAAAGCGTATCAAGAAAATATCCCCCCACAGCATTACAAAACCAGTCTGAACCACTGACAGACAGAAGGAAGGATCCATGCTTTCAAAGTGTTTATGTCAAATTTTGACCTCACCAACAGAATTTCAGGACAGAATTGAGACTCTTCAGACCAGGTGGTGTTTTTACAATCTTCTGTTTTCCAATTCCAGTGAGCCCATGCAAACTGTAGCCTTGGTTTCCTGTTCTTAGTTCACAGGAAAAGCAGCCGATGTGGTCTTCTGCTGCTGTAACCCATCTGCTTCAAAGTTTAACATTTTGCTTTCTTATTAGCTTGAAGCAGTCTGGCTGGATTTTTTTCTTGATATTTTCACTGAATGTTTTCTCTTTTGTTGGACTATTCTTTGTAAACCCTAGAGATGGTTCTAAAATACTCATACCAGCCCATCAGGGACCAACAACCATGCCACGCACACATGCATACATACATAGAGAGAGAAAAAATTGATAGGAATCTCTTCCTCAGAGCCATCTTAACTTCTATCTTGCATCATGCATTTGCCCAGCAGAGATGTCAGAGCTATGGATCTGCCATCACTGAAGGTCTTTGCATTGTTAGTGGTTAGTGGCTTGGTTTGGGTCAGTGCTGGAATGGAGGTCTTCTTTTTCTCTGCCTGAAGGCGAAAGGGTATTGTCAAGCAACAGCTGAAATAGTTGCAGCAGGTTGCACACCAACTGAGCGGAGAATTTCCTCAGTGCCCCTCTGTCTTGTGAGACAGGATGGAGTCACTCTCCTGAGATTTCTGGGAGGGAGAAGTGTGCCAGGTGGGAAACCAGCAGTCATAGCAGTATGTCAGATTCTGATGTAAGTCTTGTCAGTTCTGTCAAACATTGCTAGAAGGTACCATGCCAGTTTCCAAGGGAGACAAGATCAGTGGACTGAATCAGAAGTGGCGCCTGAACTTTTGATCTCCTTCTGCCTTGGTGGGGGGTGATTTTTTGTTTGATTTTTATGTGCATTAAAGTCATTGTTTGTGGCTTGCAGAGTCTTACTCTCATCCTAAAAAAAATAAAAAATAAAATGCTGTGTTTCATGAACAGAGTTAATTTTTACAATAATATTCAGTTTATGCATCTGAGGAGAAGTTGTTTCCAGGTTTTAATAGTTTGGTGTCATTTTAGAGTAGACTTTTGGTTAAAAAAAATAATAAAACACGTTTAGCAAGTTGCTACAAAAAAGAAAACTAAGTTAAACAAGATTTATTCAAGATTACCTGACACCCGAAGCTGCTGAGATTTATTTGCATGTTATGATTGTTTCAAATGAAAAACTCTCAAACCACTCAGTCCATCACCACTGATGCAATAATAAATCCTCTGAAATCTGCATACAAATAAGCTCTCATGGTCCTGGTTAGATAAAAATCTACCATCATTGTCATATTGGGATGTGTTCTTTTTTGGGGAAGCCCAGTCAAACTTCATAGTGCTTGCTTAATGTGCAAAAAACGTTAATGAAGTGGCACCTCCCTAATTTTGGGATATTTAACCAGATCCAGACTAAGGGAGGGGGGGGACTGTTGTGCCAAAGGGGAAGTATCCATTTGTTCAGCATGCTTTCATTAAATATGCAAACTGGTCTTCCTTTACATATATTTTAAAAATGTGGTTAAAAAGAAACTCACTGTTATATCCATGGGGAGATATGTTGTAATCTCATGCAGAATAAACACATTTTGAATACAAAATGTGTTTAGAAATTTAATCATAAGTAACTTCCCTAAACTTACTCACAAGAGGAAGATTTGTTGCATAAAAATACAACCCAGTAATAATTCAGTTCATCCAGTCACTGTAACAAGATTCATTTGGTATAATTATTTTGTGAGAGACTGCACAAATGCAATATATTAATAATACAGTACCAAAAGTCTTGGCCCTTACCTTCAGACTTTGCACATTCAAGTGCAAAATCTGCCAGCAGAGATCTATCCCCATAAAGTTCCATATTTAAATGGCCAACTTTACAGCAGAAATCATCATGTTTACAGGCTGAAACAACAAAGGCAGTTTTAATCTCTAAAGGTCCCTGGTTTTCAACCAGGAGGAGATACAGTCCCAGCCTTGGGGGTCACAAGCCAGTTTATTCCTAGTGCCGGTCCCAACACAGATAAATGGGAGAGTTGTGTCAGTGCTAAATTATATATCCAGTTTAATCTGCTGCAGTGACCCCTTAGGGAAAATGAGAGCAGCCAAAAGTACCTTTAGTCTTAGTAATTAATTGCCCTTCATAACAATGGGGGTGAATTTTCTTTTCCATAACTTAGCTATTTAAACAGTATTGAGGCTTAAAGTTCTGTGTTATAAGGGGCATGGATGCTTAAAGTAACAGATTGGTGAAGACAGAGGCACTGCAAGGCAGGCAAATTCTTGGGGCCCCAGGCCCGTGGAGGGGCCCCCTGAGGGCTGACAAACTTTAAACTACAGCAATGGCAATATGTAAAGTGTGTAGTGACTGTTGAAACTCCTGTTGAAAGTGGCTGCATAATTTTGTTTAAACAAACCTAATGACAACATTGAATATGAAGATGAGTTATCCTTCTGGGACAGAAGAGCAATAAAAGAAAGACAAAGAGGAGAAAAAAGAAAGAAGGTGGTGAGTGGAACAGATAATAACAATTAAATATATAATGCAAAATGACTAAAATTCTGCTAGACTAGCCTTAACTGTGGTGGAGAGACGCTTTTAACTTCTGCTCGCATCACATTATTTATTTTCCTTACTTTGATGTTTGTCATCAGTTAACTTAGGTAGCAGTTCATCCCAGTGTGAGAGTGTGAGCAGCTCTGCTGGCTGTGTCCAATTTGAGTGCACATGCTAGGGAGTCAGAGCTTGGACAGTCGCTTGTTAGCATAGCTAGCAGGCTGAAGAAGCTAGTAGTTACAGTATTAACGCTTCACAACCGGTCACTATGGTTCTGGACTTCTTCTCCTTTCGGCTGCTCCCGTTAGGGGTCGCCACAGCGGATCATCTGCCTCCATCTCACCCTATCCCTTGCATTCTCTTCCCTCACACCAACCCTCTGCATGTCCTCCTTCACTACATCCATGAATCTTCTCTGTGGTCTTCCTCTTCTCCTCCTGCCTGGCAGCTCAATCCTCAACATCCTTTGTCCAATATATCCACTAGTCCTCCTCTGCACATATCCAAACCATCTCAGCCTTGCCTCTCTGACTTTGTCTCCAAACTTCTCAACTTGTGCTGTCCCTCTGATGTACTCATTTCTAATCCTGTCCATCCTGGTCACTCACTGTTACCAAAATAAACATGGCCTGTGTCATTTGTAGAGCAATGGTTTACCTTTTGTTTTATAGGACACCGGTAATGGAGCGATTTGAGGGGGAAATCTTTGTATCTAAATCTTTGTTTCTTTGAGTCTAAATTATGAAATTTAGATATACAGAAATGGATATGTGTGCTTTAAATGGCTTATTGGCTTATTTAAATTGTTTATTGGTGTATATTGTTGCACTTTGTGGATTTATGATACTAGAAACTGTATATTTTCACTACACGATGTAATTTCTGTAGAAACCTAGTAGGACTGTTGCTACTCTCATCTGAGACCCACAACCACGCCTAAAAGTGCAGTTGAAAAGATGTACCTAATAAAGTGGCCATCAGTCAATATCACTGGGTATTCAGGTTTTTGCATGAATCTGCAGTTGAAGAGGTGTACATAATAAAGGGGCCGGCCAGTTGCTGCCTGTTTAACTGGGCATTTAGTCTCACTAGCCTAGGTACACTAGCCCAGGTATTAGGTACACTTTTGCAAAATGTTCTTGAAACTTACGCACCAACAAACATAATGGCTGTCGTCGCACGGCTGAGCTCTTGCTTTAATGCACAAGCCGTATATCATGTTTTGACCAAACAGACAGACACAAAGAGGCAGACAGGACTACATACATGTTTCAGAGTCTTTATTTTCAGAGAAGCAGATAAAACATTAGTCTTCAGACTGGAAGGTATGACTATGAAGCTAGATGGGTGGGCTGTGGTGTTTAGCATTGAGGCAAATATGTTATACTAGGGAGCTGTGGATTTGAGTGTGAGAGTAAGGGGTGAACACTGAGTCCCAGGGCTCCTGAAGAGGCTTATTCAGGCAAAGTCCACATGAGGGGTCCAAGAGCCCGAAGCTACAAACGAACTTTCCAGAGATTCAAGACTCCGTAAGAGAGGGTCCAGAGAGTCAGGGGAGAGGTGGTGGCAGGCAGGCAGTAGGCAGGCAGCAAGCAGGCAGGCAGAGACTGGGGCTAAGGAGGAGATGAAAAACACAGAATAAGAGCAAGCACTAATCGGATTAATGAAATTCTAACTTGATGTTTGTCTGATATTACCACTATTGGCTGTACAACGATCCTGCCAAGATGATGAGCAGAGCCGGTTCTTAACTATTGCAGTTGATGAGTCTTGAGGGATCAGGTGAGTGTCACCGCAGCTGCTTCTGATGATTACCATGCCGTTGGGAGAAGGGGAAGGGGGAGGGAGAGTACTCCACAGCCACAGTCATGATACCATGTCTCTGTGACAAACAGTGTGGAAAGAGATCCGTGCCAAGGAAGAAGAAGAAGAAGAAGAATAAAGTTGTTAGATGCAACATTCGTTTAAACCTAAGCAGAGAGAGAGAGAGAGATAGAATGCAATGGCAATAAACACTGAGTGGAGGGTCCCCTGTGAATTTTTCTATGTGATGTTGATATTATTCGACAAATAATTTGACTCCCTGCAAGTCAGATGAAATGTGTGCGTCAGTTTTGTGGGTCACAGTTTATTTCTTTATGTAATTTAGCGATAATTATCAGGTATTTGTGTTGCATACATACAGTCAATGAATGCAACTTTCTAACCAATCTTATAACTAGTAACTTTAACTTTCTCACCCGGATATTTTGTTCTGTTTCCAAAGAACCAAGAGGGCTAGAGCCATAATACCCAAGGCTTCCAACATGAGTTCGCAGACCAATGGGTGATGTAATGGTGGCTACGTAAATATTTTATATGAAGTCTACTTACAGATTGGAAGAACTGGCATTTTTCCGATTCTGTGTGAATGCAACAAACAAAGCCAGCCTCCAGTTTGCCAATTTTTTTTGTTTCCTTTTATCCAGATACACAGAAGACAAACTGCTGTTTTGACTAAGAATTTCCCATAGTCCATATCAGCTGACCTTGATGTGTGAAGGCAGTGAATTCCCCTCTTAAAGAATTTGTTAGACAGCATCAGCCGTTTTCAAGAATGGAGACAGTGGATTCACCTAAGGTGAAGATTGTCCTAAGTCTCCTTGGCTGCTGCTTTCAGTAGGTAAGAAGAGTAAATCCCATTTCATTCACACTTAGTGTCAGGGGCTCCGTTACTAATCCTGAGAGATTCTCTTCAATGCCAGCCCCTTTGTATTGCTAAATAATTAATGAATTTTCTTGTTTTACCACAAAATTCATTTGATTGTTTTTTTTTATTTCGCTTTTTCCTCTCTACTGCACAATCGTGAGTTTGGGATTGTTTTGTTTGCAAGATGCAGATCTATGGGGACTCACCTGGTAAGGAAAAAACAAACTGGTTTTGATGTGGGCTTTTCATGTTCAGTCACAGTTCATCTAAATACACACC
Organism: Etroplus canarensis; assembly: GCA_015106775.1. Taxonomy (NCBI): domain Eukaryota; kingdom Metazoa; phylum Chordata; class Actinopteri; order Cichliformes; family Cichlidae; genus Etroplus; species Etroplus canarensis. The sequence continues at coordinate 11,483 of VUQH01013518.1, forward strand.
TGCCTTTACAGTCACCTCCACCACTTTGTCTTTTCATTGAATGGGTCTGCAGTGATTTGACTGTTGTTTTCAGCTCCAGTCTTTGGGGCTTTGATAAGAATTGGCACAGCACAACACTCCACGGGTCTTTCACAGCACCAATAAACAATTTGATATGAACTGAAAAATGGCTGCAAGATCAAAAATTCAGGAATGGCTTTATAGAAAGTACAGAAGAATGGGAAATGTCTGCAAAGGTGCACCAAAACCCCACACCTCCTGGGTTTCACAAAACAAAACAGAGCAGAACATCCTCATTATAAGCAGATAGAGGAGCAGACACCTGGTGGGGTTCTGCAGTTGTCTTGAACCTCATATGGGAAAGAAGATGCAGTACAGTGACTTTGAAAAAGCAGTCAGCTCCTTTTTATTTATCAGGGGGGATTTTCACCAACACCGGCCTGGCCCATTAGGCAACATGAGCAGCTGTTTAGAGGTGCACCTACTGCTTGAACGGGATTGTGAAAGGCAGCATCATGATGCAGATGGTGAACCAATCCAGCCACATGCGGCACACATCTGAACGTCAGAGAGGGTGAGCTATGTCAGCATCACCTGTTACTGCTCCTATGTATGAAAAATCATCTAATGGCCGGAGGATGAGTGGAGCTTTGGTGGAGTCGTAAGGCACTCCGCGTAAACTACAGAACGCAACCTTAAGATCATGTTCTTTTTGGTGAACTTGTTAGCAAACAAACCCTTATTTAGACAACAAGCGGTGATTTAGAGGCATGATTCTGGCCAAAATGCACAAGCCTTTAGCTCTTAATCACACTAGCTGCTTAATGTTAAATGCTAAAGGCCCAAGTATTCATCAGCTCGTTGCTTTTTTGCTCTGAGGGGAAGGTAATCTATATAAGCAGATGTGTACATTTGATTACACAGAAACTGGAGGCAAGGGGCAAGATTTTTAGCAGCTTTCTGGCTTGAGTGGTGTTGCATTTCTTAGATTTCACTGTTGCCATCTTGGTGTTTTGAAACCAAATGTGATAAGCAAGAGGTGGATCTTACTGAGACTGCACACTCATTGGCTAATGACCCATCAGTCACAACTCATTTGCCAATGAGCATATCCTGGATATTCTGACACTTGACCAAGATTTAAATGGACTTCATATTTTATTTAATATGACCTAAAACTAGTGATTGAGGTCGATGTTGTTTTCCCATAGACCTGTATGGAAACAGAAGTCTTTTAACAACAACAGGCGTCGTCCCCTGCTGGTTAGTGAAAAGAATGCAGTTTAAAGCACTGTTGGCTTCACTTTTCAGAACCAGAAGCAATATCCATCTTTTATTTCTTATTTATTTATTGTCTATGGATACATGCAGGTAAACTGTCCATATGGAGTGCATAAGATGACAGCCTCAAGGCAATATCAATCTTCTGATGATGATTTAACTCTTTCTTGGCTTTTGTAGATTTACTTGCCTTCATAGCAAGACTGTGAAATGGTGCGTGAACAAGAAGCCTTGTTGTGGATATCGTTCTAGAAGTAAATACAGTATATAGAAATATAATGGTTATTTAATGGTTCTTTAAAGGACTGCTGTGTGATATATTGTGCCATTTACTGGTGAGAATGAAGACTGCAACAACTGAATACCAGTCCTCAGCCCCCTCTTCTTCCAGTCTTGTTGGAGAACCTACGGTGGCCATCTTGGCAGTCTTCAACAATCACATCCACAAGTATTTTCAGTCCAGAGGTTTGTATATGTAGATATATTTAGAAATTAGAAATGCAATTGAATTGAACAAGGTTTAGAAATTAGAAGTGAAGTTTTTATACTGCAGAAGTAATAGATTGTAGCCAATGAGTGCCAGCAAACATTTGGCATTGTGATAGCATTTTATGGCAAACACTAGCTAGCAGAAATGCAAAAACAAATGTTCGAGTCAGTGTCTGTTCTGAGCTACAGTTGAAACTGGCAGCACAACAAGGTAACTCCTATGGAATGCAACCTCCTAAACTGTAGATTTTCATAAGTGAATTAAAAAAAAGCAATTATTATTATCCTAGAGTGATTTTACTCAGTAAAAAGGATAACTGGTGTATGTCACACCTAATTTCTGATAACAGATCACGTTCGACACTGGTCCTGTGAAAGGCTGTTTAGCTCTTCAAAGAAGCATCACCTACTAAAGAACATCTTAGTTTGAGAATGGTTCTTTGTATATTTTATGTGGTTCTTGAAAATATGAAAGTTCTTTTATTTGATTGCATTTAATGGTTGAGTGGAGGAAGAGTAGAGAAGGGAACTAACTGACAGATTGGAGCAGTGACTGCAGTGATGTGGAAGCTGTTATAAGGCTATGTGATGATGAGAGACTCTCTGACTCAGTGACTTATAAATAAGATCGTGGTTACGAGCTGTCGTGGTCCGTGGGATTTTGTGGGTTTTTGATTGAGTTCTTCGTTAGTCTCTTGGCAGTTTCAGTTACTTCTCTTATTGCTCTTATGTATTTAGATTCTAGTTTTGTGGCATTTTGGTTGTAGTTCAGTTTCTTGAGTGCTTTATGTTTAAGTTTTATTATTCCAGCCTGCACATTCACATTACAAATTAAATGCAACTGCCATCAGACTCCAGTGTGAACAGTCTCCGGCCCTGAAGTGACCCACACGCACAGAAGAAGATATGACGTCACACGCAGCCCGCTGTGTCAGCATGTGAGTAAAACCTCACTTTCTTTCCACTGACGTGCTATCAACAGTGTCTGTAATGCTTGTTTTGTGCATTGTTGACATTTGATCTTGCTGCGTCTCGTCTCCTCCGGCGCAGGATTATGACATCTGCCTCACTCCAATGATGTAAAAGACAGATGAAATATGACGTGACCATTCAGACTGGGGTCACTTTGAAAAACATCAGATACATATCTGATTTAGGACCACATAGGGAAGTGGCCTGAATCCAATTTTAAAAAAATTATATCTGTTCTGTTCAGACTGTCATAAAAATCAGATATGGATCACATATTGGTTAAAAAAAATCTGATTTTGGCCACTTTTGCCTGCAAAGTGAACGCAGCCTTAGTCAAGCGGTGCTTCATTATGTTCAAGGATTTTTCTAGCTGAATAAAGCTCACTTAAGTTTCCTCAGCTTGCTTCCTGGAGTCCTGCATTTGGGTCCTCACTCTCCATACGTACTGAGTCATGACAACAAGCAATGGAAATTAGCTTTCTCTATAGGGGACTCACCCTTAAGATCCTCCAGATCAAAAGGTGCCAGATGGAGCCATCCAATCAGGATGCCTCCTAGGTGAGGTGTTTCAGGCATGTCACATAGGGAGAAGACACTGGGGCAGAGCTCGAACACACTGGAGAGAGAATGTTTGTTGGCTGGCTTGGGAATGACTTGGGAATGGAGAGAGGGAGGTTTGGGCATCTCTGGGTAGGCTGCTGGTCCCCCAACAGGATGGATGGATGGATGGATGAACAAGGAAATATAGGAAATTAATTTGACTTTTTGCATTCAGAATTACTTAAATGTCTAGCTCTACACTGAAACACTGGCCATTGCCCCCTAGAGGCCAGGTCACACATTAGCTTATCAGTTTCCTGACTGGGCAGGTAGTGTGAAATGGGTTTTTAGAGTGATTTTTGCTGAAGAAAAAAGCAGCCTGGTGCTGCCAACAATGACGAAAAGAGAGCAGTGAGAGTGAATCAGAACTATAAAGGTACAAGCCAGAAAACTAAACAGCAAGCTAAAATTTGCCATAAAGCTCTGTGAGACTAAGCAGAGACTGAAATTTAGGTGATAACTCATTGTAGGATTGTCACTACAAGAAAGTCATTTTAGTGTGTCTTTTATTGGAAAATATTGGTTGTAGCTGCTTTTTAACACATACTTTTCTCACAAGCCATTCCTCTTTCATGAACGAATTGGGATCGTAGTTATATGACGCGAATAATGTTTAATGAAAGGATTTTATATGATCTATTGTCCATTATCTCAAATTTTAGTTTACTTCAAATAGTATAAGTCAATGTGTACTAAAGTCATTATATTTTTATTAAACACAAAACTACTGAGCATTTCTGATATGACTGGAATTTTGTTCTTAATTTCCACCTAATTGCCTGGCCACAACTTACCGTAAAAGCCTGGTGAGTCTCCTTCCTATGTGCCCACTTCTCATCTGTCATCAGCCCCATTACACAATAAATACTCCCCAGCTCATACTTACAGCTTTTCCAATTTGCTTCATTTCATTAGTTTCTTCAGTCCTCTTTCTGTTTTCCCAGCCTGAAAATGTGACCTCTTGCCTGTACATTAGAAATTGTCTACCTGCTGTAGTTCCTCTGGTTTTGTTCTTGGCAGCCTTCCGCATAATGACTGCCTTTTATTTGTGCTCGAGTAAACACTGCCCCCTCCCCAACACACACACACCACCACCACCCTTTACTTTCCGTGCAGCAAATACATTTTTAAAAGGCATATTTAATGTGTGGGTAATGCTGATTGCACCAAAAAAATAGAAATTCCTCTTATACGTTTCTTATGTCATGGTTGGTGTGAGCAGCTGGGTGTGGCCAGTGTGGATCCCTGCCTCCTGTATCCACCTTGGGGCGGGCCTACCATCCTCTCACCTGGGCAGCGCACCTGGGGTTATTCTGGGCAATCACTGGGGGTATTTATGACCAGCTTCACTGCCGCCTCGCTGTCAGTTCGTCAACCCACCTAAGTTGATAACAGGCTCTGACTCTAGCTCAAGATCCGAGTTCTTGTACGCTTACCTTGCCATCTTCTCTCCTAGCCCCGCCAGCCAGCTATACCACGACATCACCACTAAGGTCCACCTTTGAATTCTGGACATAACCCTCTCAGGGTTCTCAGCCAGCAGCATCACCAACCGCACTACCAGCCTGCCCTCCTGCCATCACCCGGGCCCCTGCCTCCCCCTCTGAGCCTCAGCCTCCTCCTGCCCAAGTAAGCCCCCCCCATCTCAGTATCCATCATAACCTCTGGCCCAACCCGTGCACACACTAACACTTCTTCTCTCTCTCTCTCCTTCTAGTTCGCTTC
>VUQH01013518.1:16569-26740 GCA_015106775.1 Etroplus canarensis
GACACAAACCCTCTCAGGGTTTTTAGCCACACTCCAAAGACTATCACCAACCGCACTACCAGCCTGCCCTCCTGCCATCACCCCCCGACCCCCAACGCAGGGATCTGGAAAGCTCAGGTCGGATCCCCAAACACTCCTCTGCCACCACTCGGACCTCTGCCTCCCCCTCCGAGCCTCAGCCTCCTCCTGCCCAAGTAAGCCACCCCATCACAGTATCCATCATAACCTCTGGCCCAACCCGTGCACCCACTAACACCCTTTCCTCTCTCTCTCCCTCTAGTGCGCTCCGTGAGCTCCTCATCACCCCACCAAGCATCATATTGTATTTCATGCCACGCTAAGGTTCTAGGTTCTGGTCCCTCCTTGTTTTCTCTGTGTCGTTTGTAAATAAAGCTCCTTAGTTCCACTATTCTGCCTCCACACTTCATCCCGCACTTGAGTCCAGTTCTGGTACTGGCCTACAGGCCCCCTTGACATCTTATGTTGCTGTTTGCTCATACAATGGACAATATAATTTCTTCAACATGAATTACCAACAATGCATTTCACTCATGATCTCCCAGTTTCTGTTAGTACATAGTGTAGATTACTTACTGGCATAGTCTAAGTCTGACAGAGTTTTGTTGTCTCAAATTGAACATTGTGAACATTTACAGCTTGTTGTGTTTCTGACCATACAAAACAGATCAGATTTGTGTTATGGGTTACAAATTAACAGACATAAACAATAGATAATAAACTACACCAACCAAATGTCAGTGCCTTACAAGAAAGTGCTGCTGTTAGCTACCTGCACTACAGACAAAAGTATTAGGCCACCCACACATTACACCTACAGGTGCTTTTATGACATCCCATTCTAAATCCATAGGCATTAATATAGACTTGGTCCTCTATTTGGAGCTATAACAACTTCCACTCTTCTGGGAAGGCTTTCTACAAGATTCTGAAGTGTGTCTGTGGGAATAATTTTTGTCCAGTCTTCCAAAAGAGCATTTGTGAGGTCAGACACTGATGTTGGACAAGTGGATCTGGCTCCCAATCTCCATTCTACTTTATCCCAAAGGTGCTGGATGGGGTTGAGGTCAGGGCTCTGTGTGGGTCAGTCAAGGTTTTCTACATCAAACTCATCCAACTGTGTATAATGGACCTTACTTTGTGCCCTGTGGCACAGTAATGCTGGAACACAAAAGGACCCTCCCCAAACCCAGACTTGATAGAGAAACATGACTTGTCACCACTTCATGAGACACATGGCATTGTGCTTGGTGATCTCCCAGTACACAGTTTTTGTGCTGATGTTAATGCCAGAGGAGGTTTAGAATTCTCCATTTATTGAGTCAACAGAACATTGGCAAGTTTTATAGCAGGTCCGCAGGAATTGCTTCCGGCCCTGCTCCCACTATCGAGCCGCGATTTGATGTTAAAAATATCATGTAATTTGGCCCTTCCATCCTATTACAGCACCAGACTTGAATACAGTGAGTTCTTTATATAAGCTCATTTTTATATTTGTGAAGGCATACTGCATAGCTAGGTGTTTGATTTTATCCACCTTTGACAATGTGACTGAATGAAACACCTAAATTCAATGATGAAGAGGTGTGGCCCAATAGTTTTGTCCATATAGTGTAGCATAGACAGTATAAAAGATGGATATAGCCTTGTCTGAAAAATTAAGGTAACTATACCTTTTTAGTAACCAGCAGGGGGCACCTCCTCAGCTTGCAAAAAGACTTACGGTTATCGATAAATCTTTTGGAAATGGCCCTTGGCTCTATTGCTCTTTGACCTGACCACTTTACAGGCTCAGTGATGCTGAAGTAGTGGTGAAGTTATCTGACTATGTTCATATTACAACAAGCTCAGTGATATTGTGTTGTTCCAAGACTGTGTTAAAGTAGTGGACAGTTTAAATAAGTGCAGGCTAAACTTTACAGTTTTCAGTATTATGTGAAAGTTAAGAGTATGGACTACGCTGGATTAATGCGGGGATGCTCATGGTTTATACGGTCACTGTTTGGTTAGGTCAAGGGTAGCAGTCATCAGTTTAAGTTTAGCCTGATAATGTTCTTCATCTATTGCCACATTCCAGCTTTACACAAGCTTTACATTTACAAGGGGTTGGAACACAGCCATCGACATCATATTGTATTTGTTAGGATCCCAGAACCAGAAGCAACACAAATCAGCTGATCACAGCCTGTACACAAAGAGAAGTCCACTGGAGCGCACGGTACAGATTCCATCGGGAGTTGTTTCGGACATGAGTCATTTTTCCCCATGCTACATACCTCTGACTGTGTGTAGTGGTATATGTTAGTGTAAAAGCACTTATGCACTCAAAATAGCAGGTGTAAGTATGGAAGTGTGTGATTTGAGACAATATCAGGGTCTCTTTCACCTTGAACCTCTAAGCCATACTACCAGAATTACAGGAGGCAATACCAGTCAGACAGAAAACCATATCTTTGTTGTAAAGGTGAGCAGCAGAGGGTTAATCATAAACCACAGTGATTTCCATGTGCACACACAACCTTGCTAAGCATACCGGCACCCACACCTTTATCCCTGTCATACACAAATACCAGAACACTGTCTTGTACACACATGCGTGCACAGTCTGGCTGCAAGTCATATCATCCTGTCTACAGCTGTATTTTTCATCTGTGGTTTAACTCTGCCTCCTCTGATCTATAAAAACCAGTGAAGCCACCAGAGCAGATGGCAGCGATCTGGCTGTACATTATTTTATAATCACATTCGGCAGGAATACCAGCCGTCTGACACTAAATAACTTTCTCTGCCCAGATGAAAAGTGTCACGTATTTAACACCTAGTCAGAATCTACTTTCACTGCACGCCCGCACCGTTAATTAGAGGGATTAAATTTGCACATGGCTGAAAGAAAACACTTGCAGCCATAATGAGATTTGACCCATATTCATTTCAGCATCATTTAGTTGTTTATTCCCATTGGCCACTGTTGGAGATGGTGGCTCTTTTCATTACCTGTTTATTAGCTATGAGCTGGCCTGCTTCCTTATAGAAGCCACTTAACTCTGACACAGACTCAGACACAGCCCCTCCAGCTCTGCTCCTTCATTTGCTGCTTTTTAATGTCCAGCAGGCTGTAATGGCATCAGTTTATGTGCTGCTGACAGACCTCGTTCTCTAAGGTTGTTTATTTCATTATAATTATTCTGGCATGTTGCTCCAGTTTGACCTTTGTAAGACATACCTATTAAATTTTAAACCTGCTCTGGATCACCCATCATACTATATTTCTAAAGAAATGCTTCTGCAGCTTCCTGTCTGCAGAAAAGGTCTCAGGTTTTTTTGATGTTTTACTAGCAAAGGCTGATTCTTTCTTGATATTTTCTCTCACTTAAAATATGCTGCCACTAAGCAACTTAGAAATGACTGGTCACTGACAGATAGCAAAGTGTGATTCCTCCCTCCAGAGAACATGTTTTCACTGCAAGTCCAGTGGCAGTGTGTTTTACACCACTCCATCTGACACTTTCGTGTTGTGTTTGGTGATGTAAGGCTTGCATGCAGCTGCTCGACCACGGAAACCCATGTCACAAAGCTCCCAGTGCAAAATTTTTGTGCTGATGTTAAAGCCAGAGGAGTTTTGGAACTCTGCAGTAACTGAGTCAGCAGAGTGAGTGTTGGCGACTTTTACAAACTTGACTTGTTGCAAAGGTGGCATCCTATTTCAACACCATGCTGGAATTCAGTGAGCTTTTTAAAATGACCTGTTCTTGGATTTTTAAAGGCAGTCTGCATAGCTAGGAGCTTGATTTTATATCCCTGTGATTTTATACACCTGGATTCAGTGATTAAGGACAGAGAGGCAAAGAGACAGAGGGAGAGAAAACAATGTGTACTTCCAGTCCCATCTTGTTCTCAACAGTTATTGTTGTGCATCTGATTGAAATGTTGGTTGTCTACTGAATTACATTGATGTCTGTACTCAACGCAATAAAAAGGGGAAGCCATGCCTTCTCACAAAATATGTGATATACTGTTCACTTCTGCACATATCCCAAAACATGCATGCAGATACAGCTGCATGCAGTGTACTCACAGGCCATTTTTCCCCTCCTGACTAACATTTAAACTGCTGACTCATTGATAAACACTTACTGTAACTGTATGAAAAACTATATTCAAGTATACAATACGCTAACAGACCTAAAAGTGATTTTTATACGACTGTCAGAAGGACACATCAGAATTGTTTAAGCCCCTGTCACACCTTGACGATTTAACAAGCTTATGCCAACGTAGGAAAAAAATCTGCAAATACGCTGGCTTACATCAACAAAGTTCTAGGTAAGTTTTGCATAAATTAAGAGCATGCGGCAGTACGCAGGTATACGTTGTAGTACGGCTGCTGGAAAATTTTGAGCATGCACAAAATCTCCGACGTTTGCCAGTATATGGCTCGTACATCCTGCATACGCGGACCATATGTTGCAGGTACTTTATGCATACAGAGACTCCCATTACTCATATGTCGAAATATGTGGAGATAATGTCTAGTGTACCCAAAACGTATTAATAATGTGTTTTTAACATATGTGTAACATATATGAAACTTACTTCCAACAGATATTGACATTTGTAGACATATTTGACATGTTCCAGTCATACTGAATGTGTGTCTAACATGCAGCTACCGTATAATGGTGCATGTGCTGCGTTTAAGGGAAGTGGTATAATGGGCTTCAAGTTGTGAATGCTGGCAATACGCTAGCATTCGTTGGTAGTACGTTCTCTATGCGTTAGCAATACCTTATGTGTACGCCGATTTAACATAATTATTATGCATATGCCTGTGTTTTATAGGAATTTGGAAGCGTCGGCATAAGCTTATTAAATCATCATGGTGTGACAGGGCCCTTACGAGTTGCTAGCTGCTGCTAGGTGTTTGTTGTACTGGCAGCAAATTATTCAAAATGGCAGAAAAACGGGAATGCATCATCATGTACTGTACCTTCTCAATAAACACACACACATTTAGGCTGTCTCCAAGGAAATTCTGGCCTACTCCTATTGCAAATTGCCTGAGAATCGTTGGTTGATTAATTGCTCTGTCTCTTCAGCTTCACCTGGCATCAATACTCTTTTGTGTTTGTGTTTTGTTGGTTTATGTTTAATAAATTGGCTTTTATCTAATTAAATCACTTGTGTGGACTCCCTTCTTGTACCATACCTTGAGGCAGTTTATGACAATATACAGTCTTTGGCCTAAACCAGAATAGACCATAACAGAAGAAGCTGATTGCGACTGTAATTCTCAGAGTAGCAGTGATTGTTTACAAGTCTTCACTTACAGTCCAATCACACTTTGTACACCGATCTCGAAGTGAAGAAAACACCACAGTTAAAAAATAAACTTGGATATGCTAAGCACAGGTAAGATTAAATATGTTTTCAGCCTGAATGCTGTGTTTTTCATGAGAAAGGCCTTTAAAGATGAGGTTACAGTCTCAATTGCCAATTTAAGAGCCTCTGTAAAGAGCCCTGTAAAGCCTTATCCCTTACCTTTTCAATGGGTAATATACAGCACAGGGCTTAAAGCAGCAGAGCAGTTATAGTCCATCAAACACCGCATAACACCACTGTTATGTCATTACAGGCTGCTTAAATCCTCACTCAGAAGCTTCTGTTTGTCCACACCGTCATCAGCCAGACGGCCTGATGAAAGGCAATCACTCTGCGGCTTGTTCATCTGTGTTTTCAGGTGAGAAGGTTTCATTATATTGATTTCCCTAGAGTCTCACCTCTCCTAATAGTTCACTCTTTGTTGGGTCATTTCTGTTCAGATTCTGAGACCTTCTCATTATTCTGCAGCCCAATACCCAGACATATGGATCAACAAATGATTCTGTGCCTCTATATACTTTTCTCTAACAACACTTGTATAATACCTGCTCTTGCTTTTCTGTTCTAACACCCACCCAACCAATATTATCATTTACTTTTATATTCCTCATTGCTTTAAAACCACCAGCAGCCATTAATCATGAGTCTGAACATTCACACTATTTGTTTTTCATTCAGCCCGCAGGCTATCATGGATGCTGCCTTCCCAGAAGGCCACTGGCTCACAGCTCGTTACTGTGTCAACTAACTGACCACCCACAACTCTGCCTGCATGCCTTGGCCTGGCCCCAGATTCTCATGGGTAATCTGCCATCCAGTGAATGCGAGTAAATAGAAGAATATTAATCTATTATTTGACAGGACCTCAAATCCACTCCTACTCAGCCTTAATTAATGTGTAATTCAAAGAATATATATAATTATATATATTTATGATATAATTATGTCTCTAACTGGTCAAAATGATTGTTAAAAAGCTCGTTCCAGGTCTGAAGCTTTCCAGAAAAAAATGATGGATTGTATTAAATGCATGATAGGATTTTGAAAAACTGCTGTATATTTGCCATGTTCCTGAAATGCCAAATGAACTGATGTTTTTTTTTTCTTCCATTCCAATTTTGACACCTCTAGTCTGCTTCATGTCTTGACTTTTGAAACTCACATTAAATTTCAAGAGAGAATCTAATCACTGCTTTCCAATCTCGTGATCTCTGTGTTTACTCCAGCAGCTGTGGGTGCAAATGAATCTGAGCAGCTTGAAGTAATCCGCATCAATTCAGCAGTGTGTTCTCAGCAAATGTACTGCAGCTGCAGGATGTGGTGATTAGGATCGACTTGACTGATATTAACATGACAGCTATCCTCCTCTTTGGGCAAGAATACCATTTTAAAATGCGAATCAAGAACAGGAATGCAGACGCTTCAAGACTTTGGTTGATCCCTTGTATTCTCCACCAAGGGGTCACCACAGCAGATTAAACTGCATTGGTAATTTGGCAGAGGTTTTAGGCTGGATGCCCTTCCTGACGCAACCCTCCATCGTGAGAGGGGCTTGTGTCCCCACCCGGGATTTTTCAGTAAATCAGTTTTTCAAGACTGATTTCCTGAAAAATCCTTACATATCATGAGCTTGAACTGCATCGCTACAGCCTGAACAGTTAGTTTCACAAAGCTTCAGAGGCCTGTACTACGAAGCTGGATTTTTACTTATCCAGAAAACTTCAGGGTTGACTCTAGGTTTTCAGTACTACGACAGTAGTTACTTCTTACCGCAGTACATGACCACAATAACTTACAATGCAGACCTAACCTGCTCTGGAGCAGGTTAAGTTCCAGATCAGAGCTCACCACCTAAGATCAGTTGCTCAGCTTACCAGTAAACTTGCCCATGTTTGTGACTGGTCAGATGCTGCCAACACCACCCCTCATAGCTGGATTGATAAACCCTGGGTTAACTTATTGAGTTGATATCCGTCTTTGTGTGACTGCTTATTCTGATTGCGAATGTTAGGTTATGCGAAGCCAGATAACAGATGGATGTCTTGGATATGTTGAGCTTGTTTAGTAGTATAGGTCTCAAGTCAGGGGAAAGCGATACTGACTGAGACAAAGTAGGCAAAGGGCCATACATTAGAAATTTGAATTGTAACATGACACACGCACTGAATTTTGTTAAACTTGTCATCGTCTTTCTTTGCTGGTCAGTGGGTTTTGAGATGCTTTGTAGTTTTTTAGTTCTTGTTAAGAGTTTTCTGTTAATTCTCAGTGTTCTTTAGTGTTTTACGTTTTTGATTGCTTGCTTGAGGTTTTGATTCCTGTTCAGATTTCAATTTTGTCCTAATAATTTGTGTTCTCTCTTTCCCATAGTCTGTCTCTCTCTTTGGCCTCCTCTCTCTCTTTTTTTCCCCCTCACCCCCAACCGGTCAATGCAATTGGCTGAGATGGCCTGAATCTGGTTCTTCTGGAGATGTTAAAAAGAGAGTTTTTCCTTCCTACCATCAACAAAGGCTTGTTCATAATGGATTGTCTGATTTTTTGGGGTTTTATCTCTATAAGTTATATATAACTATTAGAATTGGCCTTGTTTTTGGACATCAGGTATTTTTCTGAGCTTCTCACATTGTATCTATGTTTTTGTTTATGTACCTCTCAGCAAGTTCACTGTGCATAAGTTATGACCTTGTCTGTTCCAAAACTATAAGACAACATAACCAGTCAGAACTGGTTTGTATGCTGGGGGACAGGCTGCGCCACTGGTAATTGGCCAATTAAAAATGGTCACATGTAAGTTAACCACTGTACGATTCAAGGTCCAGCTGAAGAAGATAAACGTGAACCATTTTCAGAGGGTCATTCTGACTGAGTTCCTGCGAGAGCTCTGTCACTCTGAGCCCAGTGCTGCCATACTTTACCTGTGACCTCAATAAGATTCCGCATGTGAATGAAAGATTTCTCTGGTTTGTTCTTGGGCTTCCAATAAAAGAATCGGGGCTAACATAACTGTCTTGTTACCCCAGCTGTGCCTTATCCCTAATCAATCTTCTGTGTACATAAGTAGTCCAGTCTCCCCTGTGTCCTTTGTCAAGACATCTATTATACTACCTATGCATTCTGTGTCTGTGAGCAGCCTCATTGGCTCGATTTTTATTAGTACATCATCCTCCTGCGTCCTTTTGGGTCCTAACCCCTACACTCCACATAACCTTACAAAACTCCATGAATTTGGTTGACATTGCAGATTATTATTTACCTTTTGTCAGCCAAAAGGGACTGAGTCCACTTATTATAGTTACGTTTTGGAACTTACAGAAAATAGGGAAAGACTGCAGTGTTTATACAGAAAGACTACTCTACAGCGACTTTGTGGTTAACAAAGATAAACTCTTTCCCTATAACTTAACCCTCTGAAGTCTAAGTCAAACTCTACCCTAACCCCATTTTTGGCTCATATTGCCAAAGGACCAATGAGGTAATGCTATGGTGAGTCGTATGTCCTTCTATCCACAATTCCCAAGAATCACGTTGTCTCCTGGTGCACTGATAACCATAACTTCCCATTTTTGAGTGGAAAACTTGAAGGTCAGTTTGTAAAGTTCAACTGTCGCTATTCCTATATTCAGTATTCCTATCATGTGTCAGGGTTACGTGTGAGTATACAGGCATGGACCCAAATGCAAGACTTGGAGGCAGATGGATGTACATAAAATAGGCCTTTATTTAGCCAACTAACAAAGTAACAAAGCCCAGGGTTTCTTCAGGCAAAACTCAACACAAGAGGAAAACACTCACGGGCAGGGAAGCAACACTGACGACACGACGCTAAACTGAAGGCACACAGAGACTAAATGCACACACACTGATTACTGATGAGAAATAGGAGGGGGAGGAACACAGGTGGCAACAATCAGGGGCAGGAAGTAAAATTGAACATAATGCACCAGCCTGAACAGGTTTCAAAATAAAGCAGGAAACAGAATACTATACAGAGAACCAGACAAGGTGGGACAAGGGGGCCTGGAAATGGAGGACAAAAACTAGGAGCAAAACAAATGAGGAGCAGAACAAAATACAAAATACTAAAGTCCAAAATACGTAAGGGTGGCTAGGTAAAAGGTACATAGAGTCCAGAAGTCCATAAGTCTCCAAGAGCTCAAAAGTCCAAAACCAAAAAACCCTCAAGCACAGGAGCTATATGGGCTGCTCAAGAGGCAGCGACTAGCCACAAGAGTCCAGAGACCACCACTCTGGCGGCCGAAGACAGAGTATGGGAGACCACCACTCTGATGGTAGACATGCTGCTAATAGTTCAGAAATAGCTTGAACTATCCCTTTACCACACACACCACTTGTACCCTCACTGTAAAAAAAAATCCTAATTTTATGGTTAATAACTCTAAATTTTTACAGTAGTTTTTCTGTTTTTTAAAAATAGTATACAAAACTGTGAAATTACAGACATTATCTGTAAATTAACAACCCAGTTGTTTTTTTAAAGTATTATGCCAATAATGACAAATTACATTTATTTCTCTTTTTTTAATGGAACAATTACTGTATTATTATATGCAATGTTTTCTACTCTCTTAAATTACAGTCAAATTTATGTAAAATGACAGTAATTATCTGTAACTAAATATGTAGCTCGTTATATAAGGGTTTATGTCCATACTAACAATCTATTTTTTTTTTACTGTAAACTGAAGGTAAATCTTATTAGTTTTATATATGTGTACTTTTATATTCAAATTGTAATTAAATATGTTTCCCGTTATAT
>VUQH01013520.1:3352-17094 GCA_015106775.1 Etroplus canarensis
CTCCCATTGACCCCCCCCCCCCCCTCCCCCCCAAAAAAAAAAAAACACCCACACACACAAACAGACAACCACCCACTGACACTGTTGTTGTGATTCATGTTTGAAGTTGGACTACTGTTCAGTACTCAGTGGGAAGGAACAGTCAATAATTGAATAGGGTTAATTCAGGACTAAACGGGAGGATGCCTGCAGAGCCAACAGAAACAAATCATATTATATTTACTCTTATGTTTTGTCAGAGCAGAAACCAGAGCTGTGCAGTTGGTTAAATTAATTAAAATGAGAATACTTTATTAATCCCTGGGGGAGAATTGTATCATGTCACACTCAGATATACATTTGAAAGGTTAAAAAATTATAATTAAAATAAATAAACAATTAACTCCAAAGTTACAAAAAAATAAACTAAGTAGTATATACATTAGAAAAATATAGTAAAACATACAATTACTGATTATTGGGAGAAAAATTTAAAATAAGATTCATAAGAAATAAAAGTGGAGCAGAGCAGACCGATACATTGATACATATAAAAAGACTAACCTTAGTTTCCTTTTTTGTTTGTTCCAACAATAAAATCAGCCTTCACAGTTTAAATATACCACGCATAACACTACAATTGGACAGATAACATGACAAAGTTTCATACTTGCTGATATGTATTTGTATGCACTGAATGAGTGCTTCAAGCAAGAGAGTAAAAACAGGCTAACAAAGATATAGAGGCAAGAAGGACACTAGGATAAAGAAATACAGCTTGGAGGCAAGTTGTCTTTTTGAAGGAGGGAAAGAAAACAGCAGGAAAAGAGAGAGGTGGGAGGGCAGAAAAATTGTTCAAAAGGGATCCAAAGCATGAGAATCAAAAGAAGACCAAAAAAATTCATAAATAAAATAAAGAGGTTGACAGCGTTTCGGAGAGAAAACAGTATTAGAGGAATAAACATTAAAGCCAAAGCATAAACCTCCGATTGCCCTTGTGCCAGATTCACAGATGCAACTCGTTGGCTAGGCTCTGTGGCACATTTATCACTCCCATATTGAAATGTTTATCAAACAACTGTTTAAAAACTGATCCAGCACATAAATATCATCCCTGACTTAGACATGAAAAATATTTGACTGTCTGTCATGCTGCCTCATATGTGATGCTTCAAGGCAAGGCAAATGAGAATTATGCCAAATGTTTATTGATCAAGTTTCAGTCAAATGAATTTTTATATCAATAGCCATATGCCAAACAGGACAACACCAGCATCAGATGGCAGAGAGGTCATTCGGGTCTGATTTCTTGTCTGCAATCTAGCCATTTTTCTTTTATGTATTATGTGAAGACTTAAAGTAGGAACTGTATCAGTGGTCAGTGAAAGGCACTTCCAAGATAGGCCATTTTCAAATGGAATCTGAAGTAATTTTCTTGACAAAACATCTATTTGGTTCTCAAGACAACACCAAAGCAAAAATTCTCATTCTTTTATCACTTATTCTCCTTGATGCCCTTGGTCTCACTGTCTGCTGTTCTTTGCACAATATGGTCTTCGTAAAGAGTAACTCAGATATACTGTACTTAAAGTTTTTCTTTAGCCACTGGCCTTCTCTTTGCTGTTAAAAATAAGCAGGAGACTGATGCTGATTTTCTTTTAAATTTAAACCAAAGGTTTTAGAGTGTTAAGAGTTTTGTGCTGCTTGGTTGTGACCTTGCATCCCAGTGGGCCTGATATTAAAACACAATATGAAACATTTCACCATGAGCACAAGAAATGAGAGCTACATAAAAGATATGTTGCTGAAACACAGCAATATGTGCACAATACTCTGTTCTCTAAATGCAAGAACCATCGTCAGTTAGCAGCATGTATTAATCTATATCCCCCCTCTGTGCCCAATAACCATATTGTGATCAAGAATATACTAATGCATCTCAAAAAATGAGATCATCATGAAAAAGTTATTTTTTTCATAACTGAATTAGAAAGGTACATTTTTTGTTTTTCTATATTCATTACACATAAAGTGAAATATTTCAAGCACCATTTGGTTTAATTTTGATGATTATGGCTTATACACGGCTAAAAAAAAAATCACACATCCAATATCTCAAAATATTAGAATATTCCCTAAGATAATAAAAAACAAACATATTTATAATACAACTTCTGACAAGTATGTTCATGTATACACTAAGTACTTGGTTGGGGCTCCTTTACCAAAAATTACTGCATCAGTGTGGTATGGTGTGGAGGCAAACAGCTTGTGGCACTGCTGAGGTCATATGTATTTTTGGGTTGGGTGTTTCCTATCTTTCCCTGGACAATACTCCATAGATTTTCTGTGAGGTTCAGGTCAGGCAAGTTGACTGTCAAATCAAGGGTAGTAATAACAAGATCAGCAAAACATTTGGTAGTAGTTTTGGCACAGTGGGTAGGTGCTAAGTCCTGTTGGAAAAGGAAATCAGCTTCTCCATAAAGCTTGTCAGCAGATGGAAGCATGGAGTCTTCTAAAATGTTCTGGACAATTGCTGCACTGACTCTGGACTTGGACTAAAAACAGTAAACCAACAACAACCAAACACCAGCAGATGGCATGGCACCCCAAATCATCACAGGCTTTAGAAAATTCCCACTGGACTTCAAACACCTTGGACTCTGTGCCTCGTCAATCTTCCTCCAGACTCCAGGACTTTGGCTCTGTATGCACTAAACCCCATCCTTATTTCATTCCTTGTGAAGCTCTCCCAACTTCTTGAATCAGCTAACACACTTTCCCCATCCAATCAGCTTTACATTAATATGCTCCAATACAGCACTCTGCAAACAGCCAGCCTTCTTGGCAATGACCTTCTGTGGCTTACCCTCCTTGTGGAGGGTGTCAATGATCATCATCTGAGCAACTGTCATGCCAGCAGTGTTCCCCATGATTGTGGTTGCATGTACTGGCCAAGACAAAGATACACCATATTTATACTGTTTCAATACTCAAACTTGAAATAAAATATTCTAATAATCTGAAACACTGGATTTCTGATTTCCATAGGCCACAGGCCATAATAATCAAAATGAAAACAAAAGAGACCATTTTCCCCTACTGACCTCTGCATTAGCTCACAGGGACAAGTGTAAATAAAAAATGAAGTAAAGATGTTGACTTGATATGAGATGCAGCATGAGGTGAAATTTGGGTCTGGAAGCCAACTACATGATTCATCTGTCTGTACTTGACCAGATGGGTTATATGCCAATACCAACAGATGGTAAGGATGACTGACTGCCCCGTCTCAGGTCATTAACACAAACACTATCAGGCACACACACAGTAATGCATATGAAATGCAGTACATGTGCGTACTCATTAGAAATACAAACAATGTTCACTCACAGCCTGAGGGCAAAGGAGACAGCTCAGATGACAGAGCACCACTACAGTAATAACTGCAACCTCACACATGCTGTATGTATGCACAGTTTGATGTTTATCACTGTAAACTTATAGCATTTAAGATTTCAGGCTGTAAGCATATATTACTTGAAGGAAATAGACAGAATACTATCTAATTTAACTTTTCCACTTATTGCTTATTCCAACATGTACTTCAAGTAAAGTTGTTCAGAGATTTTTCCATCAAAGGACTAAGAATAGGCTCGTTTAACAAGGGAGGCAGCACCACCTATTTTAGAAGGTCCCACTTCTGACTTATAAAGTGTTGCAGATATCATTGCTTAGAACACTTGAACCTATATACAATTCTGTAGTGTGTCAAACAGTGGCACATCAAGCTTATATACAGTATGTCTTCCTCACTCATTTTTAAAAACAATTTCCACTGAGACCTGTATTTCATCTCATTTGTATAATTGCGCCATCTGTGGCACGTCATTTTATGGTCTGTATGCTGTATATTCACGGTAAATGTAGCTTTTGAAGCTTCAGGTAATTAGTTTGTGTCTGTCATTTGAGACCTGCAAAGGCTTTATCAATATCACTCCATAATTAAGTTGTTTGTCATACATTTTTAGCACTAAACTTTCAGAGCTTAAAGCAATATAAATGGAGAGATGGGCTGAAACGAGACTGTAATAAGAATTGTTTCAGTATTTTTTCTTTCAACTAAAATCCTAAGTCATGACCATGACAAGTCATATTAAAAAGATGTACACAAATTTGCAAAAAGCAGAAACATATAAAGAGTTCTAATATAAGTGCTTTAGGTGCAAGAGTTCACCAACCTTCACAAAAATGTCTAATCTTAAATATCTTGCTGTCTCTTTGTGATTGATATCGCCTTTTAAAGAGATACTTGAGAACAGTCTTACTAAGATAATCAGACAAAACTAGCATCCAAAAACTAAGCAAACATGATCAACAAAGATTATTCAAGTCATATAAATTTATATTATAAAGCTTTAAAATTGCTAAAAGGAATGAATGGATCTTGGAAATCATTACTTTTAAGAAGTGAATAGTACCTGAAACCTAAAATCTAACAAAAATGTTGAGAAATGAACTGACATGTTTTATTTCTCCATCGTGTGTAGAAACACTTTCTAGTAGTGGCTCTGATCAAATTATTTGAAGAATACATATTTTTTAATTTAATGTACAATATTTCCATTGTTATAACCTAACTGAGAATCATTTACAATGCAGGCATTTCCATTTCTATGTCTTTGTCCCTCACAATAAAGAAAGTGATGAAAATGACCTGTGGAAATGACATTAAGTCACATTTTTGAAAAAAACCCAAACTCATACATTAGCATGCTAATGTTTGTTTTAGAGTCAGCATTAAATATACACAAAGTACACAGTATATGCTTATACATTCAGGGGAAATATGAGCTGTTTTGTAGCCAGTGAATGTACTCTTTGTTTAAAAAACATTTACCTTGATTTATTCTTATTTATTTTCTTCCACGGAGTTAAATCTGTCCTCTGGCCTTGTGTCCCCCTGTCACAAGACTATTTCTTGGTAACCAGGTATAAAAACCCTAAAAAAATACTCCTAGAATTTACATTTTCCCAGTATGCTATAAATGGAATCGAAATAAGGGACAGGTGTTGTTCTTTTATGAAAAAATACATAAATTATGACAAATGGTACATTACATAAAATAGACTTTCACGTGCCTTTTGTATTTGCAGTTAATATTGAATCAACATTAAAATAAAAATGAGGCACAGTCAAATGTTCAAATTCTTACCCTGGGTCAAAGGAACTATAGCAAAAATCACACATAAAATACTACTTTTTTTAATAATAAAAATAGTGACTAATCTATGATTAATTTTTTTGTAGGTTTCTTCTGGTTAGTGCAAGTTAGTGTGACAAAAATATAAAATAAAAAATGTGTTTCTGTCTTTATTATCTCTGCCAGGAACACAAAACAACCACAGCTGAAGAATAACCCAGATACTGTCACAAGATTTACAGGACAGAAGAGATGCAAGGTGGTTTCGTAGCTTTGCGTTTATAGACATGCTGTATATCATAATTATTTCTTTTTCTTATCAGCAAGGAAGTCTACCAAATCTTGTGATAAAGAGCAGCTATACATATAAAATATTACTATGCACTGATACATAGAATGTAGCTCCTACATTAATTGTGGGGAATGAAAGCACAGAGTACAGTATCTAGGTAATCAAGTTCAGGCGTTTATTATAGTTTAGTTTTTTCTAATTAGATTTTATTCTTATTTTGTTTTGAGTGTGTTTTTAATTTTAGTTTTGTTTCACATAGTTTCTAGAGTTGGTTTGCTCATTTTAGTTTACTTTTCATTGTTTGAAAATGTTTAATTTCAGTTTAGCTTTTATGAATTTCAGTGCTAGTTTTAGTTTTCTTGATTGTTCTAATATGGGTGGTATTTGTCAGGGAAAGATTTAAGATGTTCAGATTAGAAATTACAATACTTTACACACACATTATAAAAGCAGGTGACTCTCAGTCATTTAAATACCCTGAGTCAAAATAAACAATGAGTTAACAGACAGGTTGTCTTACCAAATTTGACCAAACTGACAAAGACCAAAGGTGAGGGCATTTCATATACACATATATATGTGTGTGTGTGTGTGTGTGTGTGTGTGTGTGTGTGTGTGTGTATATATATATATATATATATATATAGGCAGAATGAAAATGGAGTTCAAAGTATTGACTGGGAGTAATAAAGGTACTGACAATGAATTTAGAAAATAGTTAGGCCCCTTCACTTTTCCCAGATTTGATTTTAAACGACTAAAAATGTGATTCATGCAAATAAGTGCCAAAAACTTCTGGCACTCAAAATTGCTTGACTGATGGGCAAAAATGGTGCACACGAACAGATGTTTTACTCATTTCCAAATGTTAATCGAGATCAGTTACCAAGGCATTGGCACATGAACAGTGACAAATGGTTACAAAGCAATTAATTAGTTTTGAACTGTGATAGTTGACTTATGTAAGCTTTCATTTGCGGTCAATCATGTGGCCAAGCATGTCTCATAGCAGATGCGTGTCATCATAGTAGCAGAATGTATATGCTGCCTTGCTTCATTTGCCATCTCTTATTTTAATTTCTATCTATTAAAATGTCCAAACCCTTTTAACATCAATAAATGGGACTAATTTCTCTCTGTCTGTCTGTGACTGTATAGACTGCTATTAAACTAGCCATGGAAATGGGCTTCATTAATGCTGCAAGATGTACACACACACACACACACACACCCAAAGTTGTACTCGAACTTACTCCTGTACTTACCATAGAAAAAAAAAACATAAAAGCACACACAAAAGTGTGCATGTGTGCGTACACACAGACACGTAAGTACCACCTTACTAAAACTTTTCCAGACTGTTCAAGACATTAGTCATTTGCCTATGAAAACCCATTATATGGCAGCCAATCATCATTGCTCTTACTGAGACAGAGCTCCATGCGTAGTATGAGAAGCATCAATCATACACGCAGTACCTATTCACGTGTGAAATTTTTAATATACATTTAATATGCCTTAATGGGCCAATGTATAATGTATGCTCCATGTCCCAGTGTCTTGGCTAGCACTATGGTGAATGTCTTCATTTTTAAGTTTGTTAATTTGGTCACTCAATATAAAAGAAGATATCTCTCTTTGTCTTGCGGACACACACAAAGACACTTACAGGGATAACAAGGAAGACAAAGAGAGCATGGCACCTTCAGAGTGACAGAAGAATCCATCTTTATTAATTGTGTTTGCCACACTTATAGACCCCCACACACAAACAGATGTGATGTCATGGGTCATTAAATCATGGTTTGTTTGTATGTTGGCAGCTCAGCAATGAAGGGACATTAGTGAGTGGCACCCGGTTGTTGATGAAGGGACCATAATGAGTGTGACACCAGGGAGTAGGAAGGGCAGGTGTTCTGTCATGTTCTGTACCCTCGACAGAACCAGGCCACTTCCGGTCTGTCAAAGGATGAGCTGTTAGAGATAGAAATCACAGTGAATGGTCCAGTGCACAATGTTTAAAAGATATGTGGTATTCTTGGCTAAATTCCTTTGTAGCTTTAAATTCAGCACTATCTCTAAAGCACAGTCCACTGAGATAGCATAGCTCCATCCTATTATTTCCTTTAGTTTGAAAAATGAGCAGTCAATAGACAGTTTATGAAGAATTATTATTGTAATGATCATGCTGTCTTGCACTAAAGATTAAATCCATTTTTACTTTTTCCTCTCTAAAGGATATTACTTCCCACAAAACCGCTTTGGTACTTTGTTACATTGGAGAGCACATACCAATATTAGTTTCCTTTCTAAGTGTGCTAATGTGTTTTTCCTTAGGCAACAGAAAAGAGAGAGGCTGGAAGTGACAGAAGAAATCTGAAAGATATAACTTAATTGAAGTATTTATTCTGGTCTGAATTGCTCAATGGATAACACATTTACAAATGTGGAATAAAATTAAGGCTGCTTTTAGATTTGCAGATTGGCTCATTTGGTTCTTTACAAAACGAAAGAGACACCACTGCCTTCTCCGGAAGCTGTTTTATCTTTCATGTTTAGGTCACAATCAGAGGAGATCAGAGAAACACTGACCACTGTCCTGAGGCACATTAAGCAAACAAAGCTACTTCTTGGCTTCTGACAACCTAAGTGTACTTCCAAACAGGTTGTTCTTGGGTCCGCTAAAAGGTTTTAGTGCTACACACACCCGAACATCAAGCATAGAGTTTGTTAAGGCAGGCTACAAAGTCGAGCTTAGCCACATGAATCAAATCAGTGACAGTCCAATCAGTTAATCACTTAGCAGATACTCTTCTATATGCATCCAACTGACAAGTTGTAGGGAGGCCTATTTAGTTTACTTTAGCCAGTTGGCAGGCATGGTATTTCTGCAAGTCACTTTGCAACCTACCTCTACCCCAACTCTTCCTTTCATGCTCTGCCCGACTTAATGTCTTGATGTCTGCTCTGTTTTGTGTCAGGGTGCAACTGCTCTCTGTCTTTTCAAATTTCCATGTATGCACATGGAATGGTGGGGAAGTCCCAGAGAAGAGCCACACAATAAAACCAAACATAAATTAATACAGACAGAAATAATAATCTCCCTTGACCTATAAGGGTTTGAGTAAAACATATTTATGCCAGCAACATAAATTAGTCACAGTATAAAGATTAAAGACCTCAGATTTGCTTTACTGAAGTAAAGCAGTGGCATATCTTGACAAGTTGACAAGTAGTCTCTGTCATCTTCAAGTTGAATTACAAAGACAACATGGTTTGCAGGCTCACAGGGACAAAGGTAATTACAGCTACTGAATATTCCCTCATAACAGGAACTAAGCCTTAATGCAGTGAAATTTATCAGTATTAGGATTCTATTTTTGTTATCCATTTGACTTTTCTGAGTTTTTGTTGAAGCTCACTATGATACAGAATGCAAAACTCTCAAATTAGGAAGTATAACAGCTGCGACAGGAATGTGATGCAGTAGATCCATGCGGATCTGACAGAAACTCAGTACACACTACAGCACTGACACGCTGCAGGTAGCCTTTGGACAAAGTGAACCAGTCCAGGTCCATGGATTACATCGAAAGAGAAGTGATCAATATCATAGTTTTGCAGAATCTGTGTGTCTTCCAGCTGACCCAAAGTCCCACTGAGAGCAGTGTGCCAACACTGATTAAAAGAATAGACAGGAAGAGACACAACAAGGATTAAACTGCCTCTCAGTGTGTGTGTATGTGTGAGTGTTCTGCAGGAGATGACATCTGATGTTTACCTGAGAAACAACCTAAACTACCGGGAGTTGCCTGAAGAGAATAAAAGGATGAGTGCTTAGATGAAAAGCCTTTGAATAGAGATCAAATGCATTTATCTTGCCACATGCATAGACATTAACACAAATACAAGTGCCTACAGACACAAAAACACACATATGCTGAAGCAGATAAAACACAGTAATATTCCAAAATAGAAAGACAGTCAAGATAAAACAACAGGTTCTCTGAATGTTTGGCACACTGTGAGCATGAGCAGTATGCTATTTTCACATGCAAGTGCAACCTCAGAATGACAATGTGTCCAATTGTACTCTGCTATGCATGAAGTGTTTTCTCTTGTTCTCTTTTAAGATAGTTTTTAATTAAGACCTTATTCAAACCATCAGCAGCAAACATTCAAAAGAAGTTTGTTACTTTGCAGAAGTTTAGCTAACAATGGCTGTATTGTACAAAGGCACACTGATAATGCTTAATTTCCACTGGGGCTCTGAATAAAAAAACGAGCATTATTTTTTTTTTCCACATGAGGAAAGTGAAGATAATAAAGAACAAAGTACTCTTCCTGTCATACTGAATTGTGATGTTTGTGTAGGTTACCAGTCCTTTAATTTGTTAAAGTAATATAAGCCTATATATAGTGTGTTGCAGGGTTACTTTTTTGCTTGTTTCTGGTGACTGAATAAACTAACCCCTAGAATTATTTGCAGATTCTCTGATCCTTAAAAAAACAGTCGCTGTTTGTAAATTGCAGCTACAGTGCAGTTTTGAACATATTGCACCTGCCACTTAAAATAGTGGATTCAGGTTGTAATTTAACCCTGATTTTATAAAAGTAGCCATCAATCAGTTTAAGTTTCCTGGCACTTCTCTCAATGCTGCTATGCAAATCTTTCTGTTTTCATGTCTTACACATAATAAGTAAATAAATACATCAACAGCAATGATGGCAGCTGCCACTGGCTTGGTTTTTATGAGTCATTTTTACATATTATAGAAATTGCCACAAGAAAGGTTAGATTGAGAAAGGCTGTGGGGCACAGATCTTAACACCTTGAAAATCTTGTTCTGTGTCATGTCAGTCACTTGCCACTTGATCAATAAAAAAAAAATCCATAACACCTTTCTAAAGCAAAATTACAAGGTGCTTTATAGAATTTACAAAAACAGCAGCATTAAAGTGTTCAAAATACAAGAAATGATTAAAAAAGAAGAAATAAAAACAAAAGACAAAAAACTAATTAATAAAATTTAGGAAGATGTTATAAAACATTATACAAAAGCAGTATACACAGGTGGGTTTTTAAAAGGTTTTTGAATTGGGGAATTGGGGATTGTCCTGACCTAATATGGTGCCTTGTGAAAGTATACATACCCCTTGAACTTTTCCATATTGTGTCACAATACCACCACAAACGTAAATGTATTTTATTCAGATTTTATTTGATAGAGCAACACAAAGTAGTGCATAATTGTTTATTGTAAGGAAAATGATTCAAGGTTTTCAACATTTTTATAATTCAAAATTTGAAAAGTGTAGTACATTTGTTCCACAGTGTTGAGACTGAGTGAAAGTATGGTCCCCCTTTGTTTGCTTTAAGGCTGGACTGTGGAACATGTAACAGTAATTGCTCCATCAAGCTCAGGGATCTGGTGGTGGTATTAGTTGTTAGGAGTTCTGAGGTATAAAGTGGAGCCATACCATGTAGTGATTTAAAAGTAATCAGTAAAATCTTAAATTGGATTCTGTACCAAATGGGAAGCCAGTGTAGTTCTGCAAGGATGGGAGTGATGCGCTTCCTGGGTTGAGTGTTTGTGAGTAGTCGTGCTAAAGTGTTTGTACTACATGTAGATGGGAAATTGCTGCATTATTTAGCCATGTGTACAGTGACTTGCAGTAATCTAATCACGAGGAAATAAGAGTATGAATAAGGTGTTCGGTAATATTATTTGGAAGTATGGGCCTGGCCTTGGCAATATTTCTAATCAATACAAAGCAAGACTGGACTAGAATTTTGACATTATGGCTGAGATTGAGATTTCGACCAAAAATAATGCCCAGGTTTCTATCAAATTGCTTTGGGGAAGTTATTAGTTGTCCAAGATGGGGAGTGACACTGTTAGAAATGCAATCAGGACAAATAACATGGACTTCAGTTTTTTTCAGTTGCAAGAAATTAGAAGTCATCAGACCTTAATGGGAGTGAGGCAGGGATGCAGGGAATCAATATATTTGTATTGTGTGTGTTGTGTTCTGGACGAAACAAGACATGTAACTGGCAATCATCAGCATAACAATAGCAAGACACCTGTGTATAATTGCAGACTACATGGCCAAGTGATAAAAGAACAAATAAAAACAAATAAAAAAATAATAAAAACAGTTATTATAGAAGAGTGCAATACTCTGAAATTTAAGCTATCCATTCTTATTTCGGTTTAAATATCTCAGTCTGTTTCTAGGTTGATTCAGCGAAAAAGACAGGAACATACGATCTTATTTGTTTTAGATTGCATTGTTCCATTTCTCATATAATATCAGCTCTCCTGCTTTATCAGTGTGTCGACATTTCTATTTAGGTTTAGCTGACATAATAGTAATGCCGTTGTGGGATAACCCAGAGCCAGGTGAACTGGAGAAAGAAGCTGATATACTGATTCATAATTAGTGTAAATTACTGTTGCACATTATGTTGTGCATTAAAATATATTAAAAAAACATAAAATCTGGGAGAAAAAAATCCATTTTCATTTTAATTCTATGTCTTTGTGTGTGCTTATTTCACTAGTTGGTGGGAACTATATACTAGAATTTCAAAGTCGTAGTAGGTTACCTGGCCCATGACCACTGATAATTCACAAATTATCATAATGTAGGAAGTACAGAATGAAAGTGATAAGTTTTCTTTTCAATGGTTAGCTGTATTGCACAAACTAATGAGAAGTAAAACCCACTGAGAATTCAAGGAGGCTGGCAAACAGTTGCATCAAGGACAAATTTAACTCCTTCACCCAAATAAGTGTTTGAGTTAAGAATTACGGCCATGGTTAGTAGTAACCACGGTCATTAAATGAAATGAAAGTATGTGAACGCATCAGCATGAGATAGCATTGATCAATTTTCTGATGTTTCTTTAGGAAAGGACAACCCTAACTACACCTTCCTTATCATTACTATCTCACAGGATACAAGCAGTATGCAACATGTGTATTTCAAACCATCACATCGCTATTAGCAGTAGGTCTACCATCTGAAAGAAGAGAACCACTGAAAGCATGTCAGCATGATAGGAGCAGCAGCAGTGGAACATTGCTAGCTTAATACATTATTATGGTATAAAAAACCTAATGAAAACATTTATGTAAAGATGTCAGAGGGGCCCACAAAAAAAATCATTTTATGAACATTACAATCCTGATCCATACTCTTAGGAGTAATGATCCTTGCGAAAATGCAAAAGTGCCCATAGCAACACAAGTATAACCTTGACTTTGAGTACAACTTGGGGTAAGAACTATTAGGCGATCATGGTGTGCAAGTTTCATGAAAACATGACCAATACTGTAGGAGGATTAACAATTCTTTTTTTAAAATTAACAATTCTTTAAAATTGGGGATGGATGGACAGACAGATGGGCAGATGATGGACACCTTGCCATATATGTATATATACACAATGGGGCAAAAAAGTATTTAGTCAGCCACCAGTTGTGCAAGTTCTCCCACTTAAAAAGATGAGAGAGGCCTGTAATTTTCATCATTGGTATACCTCAACTATGAGAGACAAAATGAGAGAAAAAAAAATCCAGAAAATCACATTGTCTGATTTTTAAAGAATTTATTTTAAATTATGGGAGAAAATAAGTATTTGGTCAATAACGAACAAGCAAGATTTCTGGCTCTCACAGACCTGTAACTTCTTCTGTAAGAGGCTCCTCTGTCCTCCACTCGTTATCTGTATTAATGGCACCAGTTTGAACTCGTTATCAGTATAAAAGACACCTGTCCACAACCTCAAACAGTCACACTCCAAACTCTACTATGGCCAAGACCAAAGAGCTGTCAAAGGACACCAGAAACAAAATTGTAGACCTGCACCAGGCTGGGAAGACTGAATCTGCAATAGATAAGCAGCTTGGTGTGAAGAAATCAACTGTGGGAGCAATTATTAGAAAATGGAAGACATACAAGACCACTGATAATCTCCCTCGATCTGGGGCTCCACGCAAGATCTCACCCCGTGGGGTCAAAATGATCACAAGAACGATAAGCAAAAATCCCAGAACCACACGGGGGGACCTAGTGAATGACCTGCAGAGAGCTGGGACCAAAGTAACAAAGGCTACCATCAGTAACACACTACGCCGCCAGGGACTCAAATCCTGCAGTGCCAGACGTGTCCCCCTGCTTAAGCCAGTACATGTCCAGGCCCGTCTGAAGTTTGCTAGAGAGCATTTGGATGATCCAGAAGAAGATTGAGAGAATGT
>VUQH01013522.1:2125-18149 GCA_015106775.1 Etroplus canarensis
CTACTGACTTTCATTCCTGTTCTCTCCAGTGCATACCTCCACCTCTCAAGGCTCTCTTCCACCTCCTCCCTACTCTCACTACAGATCACAATGTCATCTGCAAACATCATAGTCCACGGAGACTCCTGCCTGACCTCATCTGTCAATCATAGACATATCAAATATGGGGTAAATATGGAGAGAAAAAAATCAGATTTGGACCACTTTTTCCTGCAGTGTGAACATTGCCTATGAGCTTGGCACATTTAGCCACAAGCATTTTTTGCCCATTCTTCAAGGCAAAACTGCTCCAACTCCTTCAAGTTGGATGGGTTCTTGTGATGGCCGCACCTGCAGCCACACAGTAATGAGCACTTGGTAACCCCCATGCACTGACATTATTTGTTTATAATATGGTTTAGTGTTGAAATACATTTATTTCATTTTGTGGTTTCAACTTTGTTAAATTGTATTCATTTCTATTTCTTGTTTTACTGGGGCTGGGGGCGGTCCATATGGCTGAGGCTGCAGGTGGTGAAAGGGCAAAAGATGTGCAATAGGGGACAGCATTGCTTTTTGCAGCAAGTGCTGATTGGGCTGTACCAAGCACAGCTCTTTCACAGGGAGATGAGGGGGAATGGAATTTTAAACCTTATGTATTTTTTTTTTTAAATTTCTGAGTTTTATAGGTTTATTAAATCCTGTATTTGGTTTCTGTTAGTTCATGTTAACTCTCAAACTAACTGTTGGTTTATTTCTTTATACTTGAATATTTTATTAGGATTTGATTCCCTTTTTGTAAAACTGCTTTGATCAGCCGGTATTTAAGTTCCCTTTGTCAGTTTGTTTGGAGCTTAGTGTATTTATGGTTAGTTTGGAGTTACTGCTTTTGTACATTAAGTTACCATTTGACCTAAGTTAAGTTTGCTGATCCTCTTTTAAGGGCCCACATGACATGATTTTGTATTTTTGCATATTTTGGGTCTAATAAATCCACCTTTTTTGAAGTACCACTGTGCCCTTGTGTCTTGACTAACTCGGTCCCCTACAGTCCTGCTGGTGTGCAGCAAT
The DNA here is from genome assembly GCA_015106775.1 of Etroplus canarensis. NCBI lineage: Eukaryota > Metazoa > Chordata > Actinopteri > Cichliformes > Cichlidae > Etroplus > Etroplus canarensis. The sequence continues at coordinate 3,176 of VUQH01013522.1, forward strand.
CTTCAAGTCATGCCACAGATTCTCAGTTGGTTCGAAGTCTGGGCTTTGACAAGGTCCCTGTAACCCATTGACCCTCGTACTGCTGGACCTCAATATATTGATGTCCCAGATAAGTTTTGTGTACTGTCTGTCATCTATATATTGAGCACTTCCGGTGGTTTCATTCACTACCGGTCATCATGCTGGTCGTATAGCTGGCAGGACTAGGGTTAACATGTTTCCCTTTGAACCACTCCAGTGTTGCTTTAGCAGTATGATTAGGGTCATTGTCCTTCTGGAAGGTGAACCTCTGTCCCAGTCCCAAATTTCTGGGAGACTGAAACAGTAATGTCCCAGTATTTAGCACCATCCATCATTCCTTCAATTCTGACCAAAAAACATCCCCACAGCATGATGTTGTCACCACCATGCTTCACTGTGGGGATGGTGTTCTTGAGGTGATAACCCGTTGAGTAAGTACCAGTTATAGCATTTTCCTTGATGATCAAAATATTTTAGCCTCATTTGACCAGAGGACCTTTTTCCATATGTTTATGGAATCTCCCTCATGCCTTTTGGCAAACTCTAAACATGCTTTTTAAATTTTTTTTCTGTAAGCAATGGCTTTTTTCTGGCCACTCTCAAACCCAGCTCTGTGGGGTGTACAGCTTATAGTGGTCCTATGGACAGATACAGCAGTTTCCGCTGTGGAGCTTTCAAGCTCACTCAGGGTTACCTTTGGTCAGGTTTTTTGTGGTGTCATATTTTTTCCATTTTGTGACTGGATTTAATGGTGCCCTGTGGGATTTTCAGATTTTGGGACTGTTTTTTTTCAACCCAACCCTGATTTCTACTTCTCCACAATTTTGTCCCTGAGCTGTTTGGAGAATTTCTTGGTCTTCATGGTGTGTCTTGCTTGGTGGTACCTCTTGACTAGTGGTGTTGCAGACTCTGGGGCCTTTCAGAACAGGTGTGTCTATGCTGAGATCATGTGATACTTAGATTGCACACAGGTGGACCCTATTTAACTAATTATGTGACTTCTGAAGGCAATTGGTATCACCAGATCTTATTTAGGGGCTTCACAGAAATGGGGATGAATGCTTACGCATGGACCACATTTTGGCTTTTTATTTAGATATCTTTAAATAATGTTTTTTTAAATTTCACTGGACCAATCTGGACAATTTTTGTTAAAAATTTGCATAAAATAAATTAATTTAGATCACAGGTTGTAACACAGAAAATAAAAAAAATTCTAAAGGGGTGTTTATTTTTTGCCAGCCGCTGTAGCTGCCCAAAAATAATACAGCACAAGTTTTAACAGTAGTTAGTGGACCTAATGAATATAGTCCGGCTCTAAATATGTTTAACTTTATCAAGTTGTTCAAGTAAATAACAGTCTCACACATCCTTTTATTTGCAGTCTGCAAAATAAAGGAGTTAGAAAATGGCAGGCCATGAACAAAACTACTGTGACGTACATGAAGAGGAATCCATCTTTCAAAACTTACACATTTATTGTTTTCTATTCATAATTAATCTAATGGCTTTTACTAAATGTAATATTGCCACCCCAGGCCCCCCTTTAGATCTGCCCCTGCAGCCCTGGACATGGATACATTTACAGTTTTAGAAAGTTACAACGTAAAGTTTATATTTCTGTATTTTCAGTTATAAAAGAAAACATGCTAAATGTCGGCTAGTTAGTGTCCCTCTCCCCTCTTCCCACCCACCTCTGACAAACACAGCCCTGCTTGACTGTGAAGTCCGGCCAGATTAGGAGACCACAGGGGAAACTGAGCCACAGCAAGGCTGCAGGCCCTGATGGCCTCATCCCTTGGGTTCTGAGGACCTGTGCTAGTCGGCTGTGATCATTGGTCACATTTACAGCCAGAGTCTGAAGCAGGAGAAGATACCAGTGTTATGGGCAAAAAATCTTGTCTGGTTCCTGTACTGAAGAAGTAGACATCATCAGAGCTTAATGACTATTGCTCTTACATCTCATGTGATGAAGGCACTACAGAGACTAGTCCTGACCCACCTAAGACCGCATAAAAAAACGTCTCTTGATCCTCTGTGTGATGCAATCATCTACATGATGCAGGGGGCTTAATCCCATTTAGATAGTCATGGCTGCACAGTGAGGCTCACCTTCTTTGTCAAGTACATTTCATCTAATCCAGCCAACTGCTACTGAGGGAGAAGCTACAGGAAATGTCAGTAAACTCATCCACAATCTTATGGAGCAGTGTGCAGGATTGGTAAGTGCTCTGTCTGATTTGTCTCCATTCCTGTTCACCTTGTACACCTCAGATTTTCAGTACAACTTCAGGTCATGCCATCTACAGAAATACTCTGATATTTCTGTAGAGGTTGGATGTACAATGTATGGACATATTGGTTCACCCACACATCACATTACTACAGGAGCTTTTATGACATCATTCTAAATCCATAGGCTTTAATATGGAGTTAGTTCCCCTTTGCAGCTATAACGGCTTCCTCTTTCCTGGGAAGGCTTTCTGCAAGATTTTGGGGTGTGTCTGTGGAATTTTTGACCATTTATCCAGAAGATCATTTGTGAGGTCAGACTCTGATAACGCCATGGCTAGCAATCACTGTTCTAGTTCAATTCAAAGGTGTTGGATGGGGTTGAGATCAGGGCTCTGCGTGGGCCGATCAAGTTCTTCCACACCAAACTCATCCAACTATGACTTTATGGACTTTGCTTTGTGCAATGGGGAACAGTCATACTGGAACAGAAAATGGCCTCAACCAAACTATTCCCACAAAGTTGGAAGCATAAAGTTGTCCAGAATGTCTTGGTAGGCAAAAACAATAACTGTAAATTTCCCTTCACTGGAACTAATCAGCCCGACCCCAGAAAAACAACCCTATAGCATTATCCCTCCGCTACCAAACTTCAGAGTTTTTACAGTGCAGTCAGGCAGGTAATGTTCTCCTGACATTCACCAAATCCAGACTCATCCATCAGCCTGCCAGACAGAGAATCAAGATTTGTTAATAAACAGAACACACTGACGCCTCCACAGTCCGGTGGTAGAATGCATTACACCAGTCCATCTGATGCTTGGCATTGTGCTTTGAAATGTGCAGTAAGGCTTGCATGTAGCTGCTCAGCCATGTAAACCCATACCATGAAGCTCACACACACAGTTTTTGCGGTGATGGTAATGCCAGAGGAGGTTTGGAACAGTTACTGAGTCAGGAAAGTGTTGACTGCATGTACACACCATGCGCCTCGACACTCTGCAAACTCACTCTGTAACTTTTCTACCACTCCATGACTGAGTTGCTGCGGTTCCTAAAAGCATCCACTTTGCAGTACCCGTTACAGCTGATCGTGGAATATCGAGGAGGGAAGAAATTTTACCAGCTGACGTGCTGCAGCTGCAGCATCCTATTACAGTACCACGCTCAAATTCACTGAGCTCTTTAGAACAAGCCAAGAGGTGTTGAAGTGATGGACAGGAGGAGTACAGAACACAAATGGATGATTTTGTGGCGTGGTCCGACTGTGATTAAGATAAGAGAGACGATGACCGATTGGGACAGGGTGTTGATGTGTTGGAGGAGTACAAGTACTTGGGCGTCCATAACAACAACAGGCTGAAATGGAAGACCAGCACAGAGGCTGTATACAAGAAGGGGATGAGCAGGCTCTAATTTCAAAAGAAGCTGAGATCCTTCAACGTGTGCGGCAAAATGTTAGAAATTTTCATCAGTCAGTTGGGGTGAGCTCAGTGTGCTCTGCTGTCGTCTGCGGCGGAGCTGGTGACGGCCACACCTTATAAAGAAGAGCACAGTGGAAGCAGATTAAAGCACTCCATCCCGCTCTTCACTGATATCAGTGGCCATCTCAGTGATCATTCTCCAACTTGTGGCGATTAAACACACAGTTACAGTCCACTGTGACGCAAAAAGAACCTCACACATCCGTCCCTGCTGAATGTCCTCACAGACATTTTGAACAGTGCCCCTCACGAGGAAATGTATTGCCTTGACCTTTGAACACCAAGTCACATTTGGAGTACTATGACTGGAGCACCCAGTGTTACGAGCTGCCACAGAGCAGTTTAACATTACCATGAAGCAGTAATTTCACAACAATACCTTTGGTTTAAAAGGGTATTTAACTGTACTGTATGCTCTGCAAATTGCTCTTCTGGGCTGGTAAAATATTGGACAGGTTCTAGTCTGCTGTGTGTAAATAGGATTATGGACTGCTGTGTGTGTGAAGGGACCTCGTATTTTCAAGACTGCCATATTTATTTTTTGTTTCATGATAAATTTGCTGTCCTATATTTGCGCCTGACGTCATCAGAATCAGAATACTTTATTATTCCCCAGGGGGAATGGGGACACCTCCTAGGTGAGGTGCTTTGTGCATGTTCTACTGGGAAGATGGTAAATGGACTGGTACTTACATAGCACTTTTCTAACTGAGCACTCAAAGCACTTTTTACTCATTCACACACACATTCATACAGCACTTTATTCTAAGCTTTAAGCACATTTTACCTGTCATGCACGCTCTGATGGATGCATCGGGAGCAGTTTGGGGTTCAGTGTCTTCCCGAAGACACTTCGACATGTAGACTGGAGAAGTCAGGGATCAAACCGCCAACCTTCATGTCGCAAGGTGACCCACTCTACCTCCTGAGCCACAGCCACCCCGGAAGAAGACTAAGGTAGACATGCTGGAGACATTATTTCTCACAGGTGGCCTGGGAACTCCTCTGTGTCCCCCAGAAGAGTTGGGAGAGAGAGGTCTTGGGCATCTCCCTGGATAGAAAATGGATCGCTGGCTGGCTGACTGGATATATGGAATGCTCATTATTCAATGATGAAAGCATTTCCCAGCTACTCAAATGAAGTATTTCTAAGTAAGTAAGAAGTATTTCATTCTTCTATACTTTATTATTGTGTAAAACTCTGAAAAGGCACGGTGAACAGCGGGGGAAAAAAATGAGATCAAAGCAACCAGTCTCCTAATTTTCCACACTGCAATTTCAAAACATGATGGAAATTTCAGTCCCATTTGTGGCTTTTATTTTGAAAACCGCTGAAAGAGTTAGTTAAATAGCAACGATTAAAGTGATCCAAACAATACAGAATGATCCAACTGCTGTGACAGACCGTCCAAAGTCCTCCACAATAAATAAATAACAAATAACGGAATCTGGCTCACAGTCAGCAGAAAGTCTTTGCTAGGCACTGCAGCGTTATTACATATTGCTTAATACATACTGTACATATATATATAGATGCAGACTTTTTACATATATTACATGTATTAAATAAGTAAACACATGTATACAGTATTTACAGAATTTATAGAAGCAATGTGGACTAACATGTTCTCTGTGTGCATCTTTGGATTTTCCAACGCTATTTCTTGAAATCAGTACCAGAGTCTCTCTTGCAGTCCAGGCCTTCAAAATACACAGAGTTAAAGTCACCAGCCATCCACAGCTGAACGCTGAAAAAGAGGCGACGACCCAACTCAGAGCATCTCTCATCCGGCACCTACAGAGGGTGCTACAGTAACAGCTTTGGTTGCACATTGCAGCAGCAAGGACACCCCGTGCTCATTCTAGCAGCAGTACAGGCAGATAGTTGGTCATTACACAGATGTCCTTGCGTGGAAACAAATAATGTGTGGGTGGTCTGGTACAGCCAGGAGACAGTTCATTGCTCAATATATATTTGTAAAGACAAAGTGGGGGCTTTCAAATCTAAAGCCCACTGCTATCAGTCCCAGCTCCTTCACTTGAGCCACAGAAAGTTCAGTGATTTCAGGTAAATCTTAAGTTTAGCCGTGGAAGCAGCATGGCGGTGTTGGTCTGCTGATCCATCCATTGGTTAACTCAAAACTTTAGCACTCTCTGAAATTTCCCAACTCGCTTGGATGACATTTGGTAGGTACACACTTTTTCCTCATGCCAGCATGAGATAAAAGCTTCAGTTTGTCCACTCTCTTGATTTAGGACCAAACAGCTGGGGACACAAGTCCCTCTCACCATGGAGGGTTGCATCAGGAAAGCGTAAAACTTCTGCCAAATTACCCATGCGGATTAATCTGCGGTGGCTGGGGAGAATACGAAGGAGCAGCCGAAGGTACAGTTTAGCTGCAGAATTAATGGCGGCCCTCGTGCATTTGTGTGTAGTGCTGATTGTCAGAAAACTTCTGCAGCGCCACTTTGTGAGCATCCTCTCACATTTATTCCTTCTTCTATTCCTTCTGCATTCAGACTTCTCTTAGGTCACTACCGTTAAGCATCTTTGTCTCCAGTGCAAATGTCAAAATGACTGTATGCTCTACACCACTCCCAGTCCTCTCTTTTTCAGTCGTCATCAGCATGACCGACCCTATCTCCTCTTTTCATTCTGCCTTAGATTATGCTCTTTAGTAAAGGTGCAGCTGAAGTCAGACCCAGTTTAGACCCGTTATTCTACGGGCTGTTTTGACCAAGCCTGTCACAGAAATCCCCAGCAAACAAATTAAGCTTTCCAGTGAGTAGTGTATTGTACTCTTTGGTTACATTCTTCAGGCTGGTTTGATTGGTGCAATGCAATTCAGAAGATGACGGTGTCTCAGAATTTTCCTGTAAGAAAGAAGAATTCAGTTAGACACTGACTGAACAGCAGGGACCCTGTAGACAATTAAACATGGAGGCTGCTGATAACATGTGTGTGTTCACATTTGTCACATCTGGGTCAGCTATAGGGCATTAATGTATACCGGACATCAAATTATGTGTCATTCGCAGGGGCGGGGTGGCACTGGCCCCACCTGAAATCTGAGTTCCAATTAAAATTGTCTTACTATGTCAATAAACATGAGTATGAAATGTAACTAGTATTAAAAGCAGTGAAAGCTATTGGTTTAATGACAGATGGAAATAAAAATTGATTTGTAAGTTTTAAAAGATGAACTAGTCCTCATTTACCTCAGTTGTGGTTTGCATACTGCTAACAAAAATGCATTAGACACTATCATTTAATTCTACCGCTCAGTAAAATGAAACTGCTGTAACAAGACTACATTTTATTAGCTCCATAAACTGCTGGTAAATCATGCCCTCCAGTGTGGCTGCTAGACTATTATGGTGCAGCTACGTCTGCAAGCGGTAGTAGGCAGGATGTCTGTGCACATTAAAATAATTATAACTTAAGTGTGTTTGCTTCATTTTTACTTCTGATTTAATTTTTTTGGTTTCCCATAATGGAAACTTGAATGTTTCTGCTTACCAAGACATCTTATACAATTCTATGGCAGATATTTTACACCGAATTCCCTTCCTGATGCAACCCAACCAAATGGTGAGAGGGGCTTGTGTCCTTATGTCTTAAACGCTCCTGCAGGTGACACAACACTTTTGCCCATAATAGTGCCCGCATAACCATTCTAGCATTATTTTTAGATGATTTTACTTTTACCATCTTAAAATTTGACACATTACCTCAAGCTTTATCAACCTGACAATAGCCAGATGATTTTTGGCACTATGCTCCAGTTCCTCCAACACTGAATCCTGACAGTGTGATGTGGTTTGATTTCTTGCTCGAGTGACTCCGTGGAGGAAGTTGTGGAAGGACATCAACACCTCGGCGTGCTTCTGCGGGAGCTTGACAAACAAATGCAGACACACAAGGGGACACAACTTAGCTATGAGGTACATAACATTTCCACAAAAGTTAAGGCTCTGTTAAACATGTAAATAAAAAGAGAATGCAGTGGTTTTTAAATTTGGCACTCTATTTACAATGTCTATTAAAAAATTCACCTCCCTTGGATGTTTCACTCTTTTATTGCTGTAATAAATAAAATCATAGTCAATATAATTTGACAAGAATTTACAAAAAAGTTTTTGTCAAGTCAAAGTGAAAACAGTTTTACAAACTAATGTCAATTAATTAAAAATGTATAAGTTAAAATAAATGTTTGCAAAATATTCACCCCCTTTATGTCAGTATTTAGTAGATGGACCTTTGTCTGCAATCACAGCACTGAGTCTGTGTGGATATGGCTCAATCAGTCTGGCACATCTAGACACTGAGATTTTTCTCCATTCTTCCTTGCAAAACAGCTCAAGCTCTGTCAGGTTGCTTGCAGATCAGGCATGAACAGCTCTTTTCAAGTCTAGCCACAAATTTTCAATTGGATTGAGATCTTGGCGTAGATTTGGCCATTCCAGAACTTTCACCTTGTTGTCTTTGAACCGTTTTTGGGTAGCTTTTGCTGTATGCTTGGGGTTGTTGCCTTGCTGGAAAATAAATCTTCTCCCAAGCTGTAGTTCTCTTTTAGACTGTCAGATTATCCTCCAGGATTTGATATCTTTCTGCATTCATATTCCTTGCTACTTCTCCAGGGCCTGCTGCTGAGAAGCATCCCCAGAGCATGATGCTGCCACCACCATGCTTCACAGTGGAGATGGTGTGTTTTCAGTGATGTGCAGTGTTTGGCGATTGCCAAAAATAGCGACCAGTCTAATGGCCAAAAAGCTAATTTTTATCTCATCGGACCAAAGAACCTTCTTGCAATTCACCTTTGGGTCTCCCACACTGGACTGGGTGAGTTACATTTCATATGAGCTTTTTTCCAACAGTGGTTTTCTCTTTGCCACTCTCCCATACAGCTTCGACTGATGAAGAACCCGGGTAACAGTTGTTGTATGTACAGTCTCTCCCATCTAAGCTGCTGAAGCTTTTAACTCCTTCAGAGTGGTCGTAGGTGTCTTGGTGGCCTCCCTCACCAGTCTCCTCCTTGCCCGGTCACTCAGTCTGTGAGTTCACTAACTGTGACACTGCTGGAATCAGCCAGCTGGACCTCTGTTGAATTAGGTCAGTCCCTTTAAAGCGGCTGAATATTTATGCAAAGATTTATTTTACCTTATATATTTTCAATTAATTGACAGTTTGTACAGGTCATGATTGTCACTGAGAAAAGAGTGAGGACCCAAATGTACAACTCCAGGACACAGGGTAAGGCAAACATAAAGCGAGCTCTAATAGCTGACAGAATCCATGAAAATAACCAAAAACCATAAAGTACAAGGAGGCACAGCAACACAGGGGACAGGAGCACACTCTGCTGTCCAGGGATATGGGTTACATTCACACTGCAGGTCAGTTCTGGGGTTTTTTTTTTGTTTTTTTTTGCGTGGTTGTTCACATTATAGTTTGAATGCGACTGCCATCAGACTCCAGCGTGAATACTCTGTGGCCCTGAAGAAGGTATGACGTCACACGCAGCATGCTGCTTTACGGAAATAAACATGGATGCTACACATGCCAGCATGTGAGTAAAACCTCACTTTCTTTCCACTGACTCGCTCCATCAACACTTCAAACAGATCTGAGCTGTTCAGACTGTCACAGACATATTAGATATGGGTCACATATGGGCCCAAAAACCCAGATTCGGGCCACTTTTGCCTGCAGTGCGAATGTAACCATGGAGTAACAACACAACAGTGAACTAAAGAATGGCAGGAGTATAAACACACACAGATTAATGACTAATGAGCAACAGGAGGGAGAGGAGCACAGGTGGCAACAATCAGGGTCAGGAAGCAAAACTAAACACAACTCACAGGACATGGCTGGTAACAAAGCAAAACAGGAAGTGAGAAACATGACTGAGAATGCAGATATTAGACACACTGACAGAAAGACAAAAAACATAAGAAGAAGACACTGAGCTAAACACAAGAAACAGTGATTAATAAGGTGAAATGGGAATGTACAACGAACTACACACAGACTGAACACAGGGAAACACGAGGAAGACATAAAGAGAACTAATAATAAGCTAAACATAGGCGGGGGCTAGAACTGAGGCCTAATCCTAAACTGAGAATATAATAGACGGGGCAAAAAACGACCCAGGATCACAACAGTAAACAGAAACTGCACAAAGTACATGAATACAAGGGCTCAATGACGGCATGTCAGAAAACACAAGGGAAGCTAGAATAACAGAGCCCAACCCAAAACTACAAGAAACAAGAACCTATATACATGATGAGATGAGAGGAAACCTAAACACCTTAGAAACTAATAAAACTCATAATTAATAAAACCACAAAAACCCATGGACCATGACCGTAAAGCTTTTTTTTTTCAAATTCTTGTCAAAAAGGCCACATTATATTGACCATGATCTCATTTATTAAAGGGTGAACACTTTTTTAAATGCATTGTAATTAAGCCTTGTGATGGAGTGGCGACATGTCACAAAATGTACCCTGAGAAATACGGAGAATTTAAGCAAAAATTAATTAAAAAATGGCCCGACTGAAAATAATTCAGGTCATTTAAAACAATATTTTTCAGTGTGAAATTGCACAGATTTAGAAGATTTCATCATGGCATGATATTACTGAAATATTCATAGAATTCATAGAAATGTCTGTACACCAAAACCAGTAATATATAAAAGAGACACAGTTCTGTAGTGAAAGTCATGCATTCAGGAAGAAAGTTGAAAACTGTTCTGCGATTTGACGGGTCAAAATTTTAAATTCTTTTCAGTAACTGGTGAAGAGCAAAGGGGCCACCTGACTTGTTTCAGCACACACAAGCCTGCATTACTGCACGCTGCACGGGTAACTCGCACATCTGTGAAGGCACAGTTGATCCTAAACGTATGCTGACAGGGGTTGCACGTTGGTTAGCGCTGTCACCGTGTGGAGACTGCGCGTTCTCCCAGTGCCTGTGTGGGTTCTCTCTGGCTACTCCGTCTTCCTTCCAAAGATGTGCACGTTAGGTCAACTTGTTATCGTCAAGGCTGTATGCTGCCTTTTCCCCACTAAGCAGAAGAGGATGAATAGATGGATATGCAAACATACAGAGAGTCTGTTTTTAAATGAAGCACTTGCTTACTTTAAGATAGTCTTTAAGATATAAGATCTTATTCTGCAAATATTTTATCAGCAACGCTCTGTTTTAAAACAAGCCTCCCTGCCATCTGCCCTATCAGCCCCTGAAAAAAATTGGTGCATTCCTGAAAACCTTGGTGACTCAAGAATATGAAACATTTTGCTTTTGAAAGTACCCTTTCATTTTCTTCTGCTTTACTTTTACATTTTCAATGTAATGGGAGGCACTGATCCCACACAGAAAGGCCTGTGTAAGCTGGTAGATACAACCCCAGGGTCTTCTTGCTTTGGAGCTACAGTCCCAAGTGCCGCCCCCCCCTTTCAAAGCCATATTCCATATATTTTGGATAAGCTGGTCAAATGCCAACACTGCTTTCCTTCATGGACAAAATGAAACACATACTGCAAGCAGCAAACTGCTGCAAATTTAAAAACCGTTTGAAAACCGAGTCATAATGTGCTAACATCAATTTTCAAAATAAAAGCGTATGAAAAAAGGGAAAAAAAATCACTTCATTAAATAATGATTTCAGTCATGCTGGGAAAAGTGTCCTGGTTTGGGACTTCAAACTGTCCCCTGATTTCAGTGTTAAATGTCTAAATCACCAGTTCTCATCATTCCCACTATTACACTTCAGATTGTGTCAAGTCAAGTTTATTTTTAAGCTCATTTAAAAACAGCATATGCAGTCAAGAGATTAAAACACCCTAAAAAAACATAAAACAGATTAAAAAAAATAAGACAACATAATCAAAATGCTAAGAACTCAGTCTGGTTTAAAAGTCAACGAATAAAAATAGGTTTTCGAACGAATTTAAAAGTATCTAATGATGGGGAGGTCCTGATATGAAGGAGCAGTTTGTTCCATAGTTCAGGATCAGCTATTGAAAACACCCAATCTCCTCTAAAAATTGTTGCCTAACGTTGAAGGCTACAGTTGCCAGCAGCCTCTTACTCACTGTTCCATTTCCAGGCACATTTTAGGAATGTAAACCTTGGGTTCTGTCCATTTCTACTGAACTGCTTTCAGGACTCTAATGGGCTTAAATTCAGTGGAATTCCAATCAATCACTGCTGCTTCTAAGCCCTTATTGTGACACTGAAGTGCAATCCAGGTCTACTGAAAGTGAATAGATAAAAGAAGTATTTTTGAATAATTCCTAGGAATCATACCTCACAATCATAAACCACGAAAGCAGCAGATAATCCACGCAAGAGCAAAACTGAGCCAAATGTTTTCTGCTGCTATTCAGCACCAGCTATGAGTCATGGGATGTTTTGACATACCATTTGCAAACCTGTCCACAGAGGATTACAGGCCTTCAGCGAAGTGTTAATTTTAGGATGTGCGCACTTTCCCTCAGTTTTGTTTCTTTTCCAGTTGATTTGTACAGGATATGCATGACATCAAAGGTGGAAAAAGTTTTAAAATTATTCATTGTGGTCTCATTTTTTTTACATCAGAAAAACCTGCTATTTCAGCGGGGGTGTTAGACTTTCTATATCCGCTGTACATTTAAGCGTTTCTGTGTTATGTTACTTGCTGACTTAATATTTGAACATTTTAAATATACACGGGCACAGTCAGTCATCAGTAGCAATTACAGTTTTAGTCACTGGGCGTTTATAAAAAGTCTACTACAGTCGGCGACCAGTCACAACAGCAATGTAGCTGTCAGACCAGAGGAACGGCAGATTTTGGCAAACAAGGCTGTGATTTCCAGAGATTATGTAACTTCTATGGAAGTCTGTAAAGCATTGCCAAAATGTTTACTGCCAGGTTTTGGTTCTGTGACGTGACAGCCATATCTCTTCAAACCTTTGTGTGACAGTCATATGGGAAAAGAAAGTTTTCGTCGGACTCCGTGCCATCCAGTAAGTTTCCACAGGAATTAAGTGGGTAAGTAGCAGTCAGATGCGGCCAATCAAATGCACTTTATTCACTGATCCTCAGCCAGTGTGACCACATCTATAAAAGCAGAGGTTTTGGTAGTTTGCTGCTCTGGAGCATTCAGGTGTGTGCTGATGCAATGTTACTGTCTTCCCTGGAGTGCGTCCCAGCAAATTCACACCAAGGACAGCCTGTGCAATGCTCAGAGCAACTGCAAGAAATCCAAGAGCTACATCTCAGACTCCACAGGTCTCAGGTGCAATTTCCCCTTCAGGGGATGAACAAAGTATGTCTTTTTCTTCTTCTAGCATGTCAAATGTTAAAGTTTGTGACAGTACAGTTAGAAAGAGTCTGATGGTTTATTTGGAAAGGTTGCCAGGGGAAACCTCTTCTCTCCATGACGAACAGGGCAGCACAGCTTAGGGTTGCAAGGTCTCATCAGGACAAACCACAAGGCTTCTGGAACTATGTCCCTTGGACAGACAAGACCAAAGTGGAGATGTCTGGCCATAATGCACAATGCCACACAGCATATCAGCACAAACACCCCATTCTAGCAGTCAAGCACAGTGGTGGAAAGGTGATGATTTGGGGGTTCTTCTGGAGCCACAGAACCTGCGCACCTTGCAGTTACTGAGTCGACCCTGAACTCCTCTGTATACCAAAGTATTCTAGAGTCAAACGTGAGGTCCTGTATTCGACAGTTAAGGGCTCGGCTGAAATGCAGCGTGCCAGTGATCCAAAGTGCACCAGCAAATCTACAACAGAACGGCTGGGCAACCAAAAAAAAAAGAGAATCAAGATGTCGCAGAGGCCGAGTCAAAGTCCAGAGCTCAACCCGATAAGAGCAGAGGCAGGATCTGAAAATAGGCCAAACTTCCCTCCACAATGATGTGAGAGACTGATAAAATCACACAGACGAGCTTCAGGTTACCGCTGCTAATGGCAATGCAACAAGCTACAGAGCTATGGAGGTACTGCATTTTTTTTACATGATTGCATGGCTGCACATGAGATAACGCACTAAAAATAAAAGTTATTACCTATGCGAGAAAAGCCTGGTGCACCATGAGCCTCACTTGTGAAGAAAAGATGAGAATGCGGGATTTTATGGAAGCATAGCTCTCAAAGAATTACATTATTACACCCTTAAATTATTAAATGAAATTCAAGAAGCACAATCAGACATTGTCTTCTGTAGCACTGATAAAAACTAAACTACACATTATATTTGAATGAAATATAACTTAATATTGTGCAGGTGCAAAATTAAATAGAAGGAAAATCTGCAGATCACTTCAGTTTTAGTCTTTGTCAGTTTGGTTAAATTCGTCAACACATTCAGCCTGATGCATGTATTTACCTGGATGTCCACGTGACTGCACCCCAGGTGTTTGGGCTGAATTACTGCATTGACTCTGAATGTCTTAAAGCACAACCCTGACAGGTACCACTTATATTTTAATAAACATGAAACTTTCAAAAACAAAGTAAAACTGAACATTTTCTAATGATAAAAAATTGAAACAAGCAAAATAATAGAAGCTCAAATGTAGCCTACTCCCATGTTTGCTGACAGAGTGAGCATGTGCACTCCGTGCGTCTGTGTATATAGTGGTAGTACTTACAGTTTTATTTTCCCACGCCTCCATCCGCACGACCACGCACAGCTGTACCGAAGAGTTCAGCACGTCCGAGTCCCGACAGTCACTCTGAGTGCATCAGCAAAGGTATGTCACTTGTATGCATGTGTGGAAATGACTCATTTGAATAAACAGAAACATTCATGTTTTTATTTTTTTAATATAGTAATTTTGCTTCCTAAAAATGTGAACCTTTACTAGACAGCTTTTGCAGCGCGATGATATTCTGCTGAAGTTATTTCATCCTACTTTATTTAGCTGATGCAATTACTTACTCACCAGGTTTTGAACGAGTTCCATCATCATTTTCCTACGCTCACTGTCACACCAAAAGGAAATGGGTGCTGCATGGACTTTAGGTAGGTGTGCAGAAATGATTTCCAGCAGCAGCAGCAGCAGCAGGAGTCCTGGAGGAGCATGCAGCGGAGATGACTGAGGAGATGCCATCTGGATCATTCATGCGGCAGCAGACATAATTTAACCTGTCTGCATTTGTTTTTATTTCATCTCCCCCCCCCCCCCCCCTTTTATTTTTTTTTTCCCCCCAAAC
>VUQH01013531.1:8014-31177 GCA_015106775.1 Etroplus canarensis
CTCACATTTACGCATATGTACTCTGTCTTGTTTCTACTGACTTTCATTTCTTTTCTCTCCAGTGCATACCTCCACCTCTCCAGGTTCTCTTCCACCTCCTCCCTACTCTCACTACAGATCACAATGTCGTCTGCAAATATAATAGCCCTGATCTCATCTGTCAACCTGTCTATCATCATTGCAAACAAGAAGGGGCTCAGAGCTGATCCCTGATGTAATCCTACCTCCAACTTTAACCCAACTGTCACTCCTACCACACACCTCACCACTGTCTCGCTGTTGTCATGCATGTCCTGCACCACCCTCACATACTTCACTGCCACCCCTCAATTCCTCGTACAATACCACAGTTCCTCTCTGGGCACCCTATTATGTTTTGTTAAGATCAACAAAGCCACAGTGCAACTATTTCTGACCTTCTCTTTACTTATTCATCAATACGTTCAAAGCAAACATTCCATCTTTTGTACTCTTTCTTGGCATGAAGGCATACTGTTGCTCATTCAGCAACTCTCCCATATCTTAAAGTTATACCTCATTAACTTGATTCCACTGGAGTTGCTGCAATTCTGCACATCTGCCTTATTCTTAAAGATTGGTACCAGTGCACTTCTCCATTTCTCAGGTATTCTAAAAGTCCACTGCCCTCTCTCCTAGACATCTCCATGCCTTCACAGGTATAGCTTACATATACTTACATAATATATGAACACATGTAACATGTTTTTCCAAGTGACTAAAGCTTTCAAATAACTTTAGTTGAGAAAAACTAATTTTTTCTATCTATAATGCTTTATTTGATTGCAATATCAGTGTACAGCCACATGGGGGAGACATGCCTCAACTGTTAATTCAACTCTGATCAATTTATTCTCACATTACAATCTTCCTTAAGAATATCATGCCTGTATTATACAAATGAATTAAAATTTTTTCAGTCAATTCAGTTAAATAGCTATAACAAACCAAACACTACATGATTTTCAAAAATAACATTCTTGATTTTCGATTGCCACTCCTGTAGTTTAAACACAGTCTTCAGGGACCCACCACTGGCTTGGGGCCACAAGCTGCTGCCCGTCTTGCCTGGTGGCAAGCAGCACCTCAGCCTCTACAACATTCAGATCAGGGACTGATGAGCCTTTACTTGACCAAAGTATATGAAGCTGCATGTAATTTATTTCACGTTGGACATGCAAAGAGTCAGAAAAGGTCTTACTTTGTCACAGGCGTAATAATCCTCCTGAACTGCCAGCTTGATGCCCTTCACACTGATCTCCAGTATGCAGGAGGAAGGCGGGTTATACTTGACTGTCATCCTTCGATTGGTGGCAATCTGTAAGACAAATTTAAGATCATTTTTTAAAATGCTACAAGATTAAAAAAAAAACTCTCAAAAAGATTTTCATCTGTGACACATTTCTATCCTAAATGACATTATTAAAGCAATACTAAAGCAAAACTGAAAAAGAAGCTTGAGTATTGCTTCTGATATTTACCCAATAATTCTTCCCTTTATATGCCTTCTGTTGTATCCTGCTCCTTTAATTTTGTTGCCTTTGCACCATGCTGCCTGCATGTTTTCTGCATTTTTATGTGTTAAATATCAGGTAATATATTTGTATATACATGTCACCATTTTAACAGTCTTCTGCAAATGTTTTCCGATAATATAAGTGTCCTGTAGTTGGCATGCTGCTTTACTACAGTAAACATTCAAACACACACGTGTGCACAACATGAGCTCACTACCTTCTGCATAGCTGCACACAAAACATCATTTCCTTTGTGGTAGGGCACTTGAACTGAACCCAGAAACTTCAGACGGTATCTGTCCATCCATTCACTGCTCTTCACTGCACAGAGAAGAGCGAAACACACAACATGAAATATTTAAGGCAAACAGCATAATATTTAACACTATATATGGCAGTATGTTCAATTTAAATTCAGCTTTTAGTAGAGTCTTTAAGCAGAAAAAACAAGCTGTGAGATTTTTGATCAATACCATTGACTAACTAGCTTTTACAGTGCTGTATCATTTTAATATTTTATCCCCTGTCATTAGCTGCTTAAACCTCCTAAGGAGCTTCAAAAGTAGGGTATAACACTCCCTGGAGTTCACATTAACCCAATATATTAGAATGTCCTCCATGTAAGAGCCCTCAAAGGCTTCCCACCCACAAACACGAATAACATAAATACAACTACGCCAGAGGTTCTGAACCTAGAAAGTCTGGGTCTGCAGTGGTCGGTTTTCACAAGTTTAAAAATAAAAAACAAAAGAAGTGATGACTTCTGAAGCGTACAGGGCTATACTGCATCTGCTCTTATTCAGCCAAATGCTTAAAAACTGAATGGACCGTGGTTCACAGTGCAAATGGAAATGACCTCAAGCACTCTAAATCCTATAAAAGAAACCAAAGACTTTCTCAAGGCAGAGGTGTATAAAACCAAGCACTTAGCCATGTAGTCTACATTTACAAACATTTGGCAAAGAACTGGTCATTCTAAAGAGCTCACTAAATTTGAATGTGGGATTGTAATAGGACGCCACCATTGCAACAAGTCAGCTTGGGAAATTTCTTACCTCTGAGAAATTCCACATTTAGCAGTATTCTATTATTGCAAAGTTACAGAATGGGGTTGTTGAGTGCTGAGGTGCATAGTGCATAAAAGTCACCGACACTTTGCTGATTCATTAACTGCAGAGTTCTAAACCTCCTCTGGCATTAACATCAGCACAAAAAGCTGGGCGCTTCAGTCCCCCAGTGCACAAAGGAACGTCTATAAAGGCATGGTTGCATGAGTTTGGTGGTGCAGAATTGACTGACCCACACAGAGCTGTGACCTCAACCCCATCAAACACCTTTGGGATGAACTATAACCAAGACTGCAAGTTAGTCCCTCTTGTTGAACATGTGACCTCACAAATACTCTTTCTAGATGAATGTGTAAAAAAACCCAGACACACTCCACAATCTTGTAGAAAGCCTTCCCAGCAGAGTATAGTCACTTGCAAAAGTATTCACTCCATTGTCATGTTTAAACTTTTTGCATTACAACCTTTACTTTAAGGGGATTTTTTTATTTTTTGCAAAACTTTTACACAAATTAATCCTAATTGGTGAAGCAAAATGAAAAAACTTACTTTAAAAATATCTAATATCTACAGTAATAAATAAAAATGTCTCTTTGAGTTTGGCACATCTAGTCATTGCGATTTTTGCCCATTCTTCAAAGCAAAACTGCTCCAGGTCCTTCAAGTTGGATGTGTTCTGCTGATGTACAGAAATCTTTAAGTCATGCCAACACATTAGCATGCTTCACCACTCGAATGAAGCTTTAGCAAAATGCTTAGGGTCAGTTTTCTGTGAACTTGTCCCAGTCCCAAATCCCTGGAAGACTAAAACAGGTTTCCCTCAAGAAGTTCCCTTTATTTAGCATCATCCAGTATTCTTTCAATTCTAACCAGTTTCCCAGTCCCTGCCACATTAAAAACATCCACACAGCATGATGCTGCCACTGCCATGCTTCACTGTGGGGGGTGGTGTTCTTTGGCTGACGAGAGGTGCTGGGTTGGTGCTATACATATTGTTTTCCTTGATGGCCAACAAGTTCAATTTTATTGTTATCTGAGCAGAGGGCCTTCTTCCATATGTTTGGTGAGTCTTCCATGTCTTTTGGCCAACTTTAAACATGCCTTCGTATTTTTTTTTCTGTGAGCAATGGCTTTTTTCTAGACACTCTTCCGTAATGCTCAGCTGTGTAGAGTGTACGACTTACAGTGGTCCTATGCACAGATACAGCAGTCTCCGCTGTAGATCCTTCCAGCTCCTTCAGGGTTACCTTTGGTCTCTTTGTTGCCTCTGATTAATGCCCTCCTTGTCCAATCTGTGAGTTTTGGTGGACGGCCTTCTCTAGGCAGGTTTGTTTTGGTGTCACATTCTTTCCATTTGGTGATGATGAATTTAATGGAACTCTGTGGGATTTCCAAAGTTTTGGAATTTTTTTTATAACTCAACCCTGATTTGTACTTCTCCATAACTTTGTCCCTGACCTGTTTGGAGAGCTCCTTGGTCTCATAGTGTTGCTTGCTTGGTGGTGCCTCCCGATTAGTGGTGTTGTAGACTCCGGGGCCTTTCAGAACAGGTGTGTATATACTTAGATCATGTGACACTTAGATTTTATACAGGTGAACCTTAGGGGCTTCATAGTAAATGGGGTGAATACCTATGCAAACACCACTTTTGATTTATTTTTATTTATCAGATTAAGAATAAAATAATTTCACTTCAACAATTTTTTTTCTTGTAAAATTTTTGCATAAAATCCAAAATCTATATAAATTACAAGCCTTAACGCAAAAAAAAACCCAAACAAAAAAAAACAACAACAGGTAAAACACCAAGGGGGTAAATACTTTTGCAAGCCACTGTAAAAGCTGTTATAGCTGCAAAGAGAGAACCAAATCCATATTAATGCCTATGGATTTAGAATGGGATATCATCAATGTGCCTGCAGTGTAATGGGTTGGTGGCCCAACGCTTTTGTCCATATAGTGTAAATAACCAAATTTGACGATGCCTAAAACTGGCTACAGAATACATGCTAGAACCTCTTAACAGTCGCTGTTTTCTTTCTACTGCTCCCTTCTTGTATATCTTTCCTCTTCTTTGAATATAAATAACTTCTAAATTTAGACCACTTGGAGAACACGGTCATGGCCTGTGCATCACTGTGTCTGTGTGTAAAAGCTGAAACACTGAGTTAAATAAAAGGCATTCACCAGTGACTTGTGCTACAGCTGGAGGATAATTTGGAATTTGAAATGCAGGGAGCTCTGTATATTTAGGGTTGCCACGGGTGCACATGCCATGTGTCATGCATCAGAAACAGTTTTCAGATAAGCTTGCATTTTTTCACATGGTACAGTACTTAAACATAGTAACAGAATGAATAGTACGACAAATCAGACCACATTTCATTAGTAATCAATGCAGAAATCATAGTAATCGTGGGTAGCCGTTTGACGCACACAATGGTCTGGAGCCCAGTTTCAGTTTCATAAAGTATCTCAGTGTCTTTACTGATATATTCTGAGTCGTCCTCCTACAAATCCCAGCAGTGTTAGTACCTTTGTAGCTCTCTGTGTCCTTGGTCACCTCTATAGCATAGTAGGCCGGGAAGATCCCACGAGCACCCGTTCTCATGTTGTAGCCCTCATACCAGTAATCCTCAGCCTGAACCTCCACCAGCAATGGGTCATCCACCTCCATCTCCAACTCATCATCGTGTCGAGGGACAAACCTGTAGAGACAGATATTATGAGCTTCTTATGTGCTGGATGACTCCCTTATGCAGTCTCTGACTGCACCACAAACACGTTTCAAATTTAGAATAAAACATTCACCTCTTGTAAGTTTCAACACATAATAGTCTCTTGTGCCTGTGTTTCAGTGAAAAGAAATCACCACAAGGTTGACCAGCAAGCATTTGTGAGTTTATCTACATGTAACACATTTACCAAAATGCCAGTGACATAGTAACTCATCCGGCTCATGATGAATCATGTTTCACAGATTTTGGAATGTGTGAAGTACAGAAAGCAAGTGATACATTTTCTGGTCATTGGCTGGCTGTATTGCACAAACTAATGAGAAATAAAATAATTAAAAATTAAGAAGTCAAGGAGGCTCCCAGTCAGTCATATTCAGGACAAATTAATCTTGTTCACCACCAAATGAAAGTGTTTGAGTTCAGGAGTATTATGATCAGTAATAATCAAGGGCATAAAAAAGTATGAACATATGCAAATGCATTAACATGTCATAGCATGGACCATATTACTGACATTAGCATAATGGTAATATGAGGGTCCCAGCCATGTCTTCCTCAGAGTCAACGAACAGGACCACTCCCTCCATGATCATGATCATGACCAAAGGGATCATGATCATCACCATCTAACAGGATACAAGTGATTTGAAACATGCATAGCAAAGCAATATTTCAAGCCATCACAGAGCTTTTAGCAGTAGGTTTTCCATCTAAAAGAAGAGAACCTTTGAAGATTTGCCAGCATGACTGGAACCTTGCAAACTGTCCACCCAGTTTTCCCATTCACAAAAAATGGGAAGATATACCTGGCCATTATGGCTCTCCAGGACCTGATGTTACGCCTATACCATGGCTCTAGTTCTTGACCAGCCCTACCCTAGATTTCAACATTATTACACCATAAATAAACCTAATGAGAGCAGGTATGCATAGATGGCAGAGGGGCACACGCAAGCACTCATTTTTAAAATCCGCATTACAATCTAGACCAACACTCAGGAGTGAAAATGGAAATGTGACATATATGAGCATAACCTTGAGCCCAATGTGGGTGAAGACCCATTAGGTGATCACTGTGTGCAAGTGCCACTAAAATCTGACCAATGCTCTAGAAGGAGAAGTGATTCTTGTGAGTTGTGGCTGGACGGACAGATGACGGATGCCTTGCCATGGCACTAACTCACCGATCCTTTGACTGGAGGAGCAAAAAAAATTGCTAACAAAAATGTTGAAATCAATAACTCAGTAAAATGCAACTCTTGATACTTCTGCTGAAGACAAAGTACTTAATAATGATATAATCCAGGTAATCATGCAAGTGCTAGTTGGTCAGGTGTGTACGAAGGAGGATTAGGGCCCTTTAAGAAAAAAAAAGGGATTTTTAAAATTTTTCTTTGCATTTTGAGAATAAAGTCGAAAATTCGAGAAAAAAGTCAAAATAGTTTTTTGAAAAAAAAATTTAAATACTTTTTGAGAAAAAAGTAAAAACGTGGAGAATAAAGCTGTCATTTCTATTCACGTTAGGTTTATGTGATCACTAGCTGCCAGAGTATCCTTGCATCTGTCCTCTACATCATTTCATTTTGCACAAATGCCAACTCTTCCAAGTTTGTGTGGTTCTTTGTTCTGAACAGACGTAATTTGCTGCACAATCTCTTCAGTGTCTTTATACTTATAACCACACTGTGTTTATGTGCTAAAAGAAAAATTACTTCCCTATTACTAAAACCAACTTTGAAGTATGATTTCACTAACTCATCTACACCATGCATGTTGTAGAGGCTCCAGCAGCTATGCACTAGACTTCACTAGAAATAACAACTTTATTCTCAACTTTATTTTCCACTTCTCAAAACAAAATTTCGACGTTTTTCTCAAAATAGTATTTTGACTTTTTTCTTAAAATACTACTGTATTTCTACTTTATTCTCGAAACGTAAACCCTTTTTTTAAGAGTCCTTCTACTTTTTCCATTTTTAAAATGGCTCTAATCCTCCTTCGTAGATGTGCCACTCACCTTCATAGCCAAACAACAAAAATACACACTATTATATACAAAACAGAATAAAAATTAACCCACTGCAATAACTTCTGTGCTTTCAGCTATGCATTAATATTGTTGTGTTCCATCGTATGATCTGTTGGTGCACAGAAATGTTCCTTCTGTTGCCCTTTGACTAAATTAGAGTGAGGCTATTCAGCAACTCAAAGTGTTTTCCTAATATAAAAACCCAAAAGGAAAGCAACTACTGGAGATAGGTGTGTTACAGGAAAAATCCCAGTTTAACACATGATGGTCATAATATCGGCACTGTCTCCTGAAGCCATGGTCCATTCTAAAAGAAGCACTGTTTGATGTTAAATGACCTGAAAGCTGCTACATAGGCATTAACTGATTTGATTTTAGCAGTGTTTAACCAACAACAAGAAAAAAAATAAAAACAGAGTTTAACACAAAAAAGGTTAATTGTGTGCTGGTACTTTTAAAAACTGCTTTCCTGTGGTTACCACAGACTAGAACAAATGGTGGTTGAGACGAACCTCCACAAGACTCGAGAGACATTATCTGAACTACTCATTTGTATGAAAAATTGATTAGTAAACATGAACACCAAGCATTTTCATGAATATTTCAGGTGGGCTGTGTATGGTCACACACTCTGGCTGAATGCTGTATTTATTTGCCAGTTGTCTGATTGGAAGCTGTAAAGGCAGGAATCACAGAATCTGAAAGGTTTATAATAACAGCAGAATGGGAGGTGAATAACATATTTTGTTTACATGTGAGAATCTAAGCATAATGAGCAGTATGGTGTGTACCAAAGTGCTATTGTATCCATACACACATGTTTAAAACAGGCTTGTTACTACACTAATAAACTTTAAGCCCAAATTTATACTGTTTAGTTAGGAATAGGGTGAGATGGAGGCACATGATCCGCTGTGGTGACCCCTAATGGGAGCAGCCGAAAGAAAAAGAAGAAGAAGAGTTTCTATCACAATCTGTCACAATCCTTTAACATCATCGTCTGTAATACTAAAGAAACACTACATATGCTATATGAACAAAAGCACTGGGCCACAACTCCTAATGACTGAATTCAGATGTTTTATTCAGTCTCATTGTCACTGGTGTACAAACTCAAGCACCTAGCCATGAAGTCTGCCTTTATTTGTACAAGGATGGGTTATTCTAAAAAGCTCACTGAATTCAGGCGTGGTACTTGTCACCACCATTGCAACAAGTTATTTCTTTACATTTCTTCCCTCCGAGATATTCCACCATCAACTTTAGGTGGTATTACTGCAAAGTGGAAGCATGTGAGAACCACAGGACCTCAGCCATGAAGCGGCAGACCACATAAAGTTACAGAGTGGAGTTGCAGAGTGCTGTGAGACACAGTGAATAAAAGTAAACAACGCTCTGCTGACTCAGTGACTGCAGAGTTCCAAACCTTCTCTGGCCTCAACATCAGCACCAAAACATCAAACATAAAAACTCTGAGCTGGGAGCTTCATGGCATGGGTTTCCATGGCAGCTGCATGCAAGCTGTGCACCACCACTGGACTCTGGAGCAGACAAAATGTGTTCTCTAAAGTGATGAAACACACTGCTGTATCTTCCACACTGATAGACAAGTCTGGGCGGGTTTGAAGAATGCCAGGAGAATGTTACTTGTCTGTACTGTGCCACCTGTAAAGTTTGGTAGAGGAGGGATAATGATATGGGGTTGTTCTTCTGGAGTTGGCCCATGCCTCTTAGTTCCAGTGAAGTGAAACCTTAATTCTTCAGTTTACCAAGATATTTTGGACAATTCCAACTTAGTGGAAACAGTTTGGGGAAGGCCCTTTTCTGTTCTGTTCTGACTGCACCCCAGTGCACAAAGCAAGGTCTATAAAGACATGGTTTGATGAGTTTGGTGTGAAAGAACTTGACTGGCCCACACAGAGCCCTGACCACAACCCCATTAAACATCTTTGAGATGAATTAGAACCAAGATTGTGAGTTAGGGCCTCTATCAGTGTCTGACCTCACAAATGCTCTTCTAGATGAATGGGCAAAAATTCCCAAATATACTCCAAAAACACACAGAAAGCCTTTCCAGCAGAGTACAGTCGCTTGCAAAAGTGTTGTTGGCCCAATACTTTTGTACATAAAAGTGTATGTTTTCATGGGATTGGCACGTATGTAGGAATGATGTTGATGGTGGTGTAATTCTTCCTCACCTGTACACGGCTCTGTGGCTCTGATCCTTCTCTTCTCCATTTATGACACAGGAATATAAACCAAAGGATTCTGCACCTTAAATACAAAGAAAAAAAGATGAGTGAAATGAAAAAAGAAAACAGTAAACAGTGTGGAGTGTCAGCCTGTGTGTCAGGCTGGGAAAAAGATTAATGACACTGAATTATAACTTGCACCAAAAGTCGAAATTATCTTTCAGAAAACATAATTAGGAGACACCGAGTTTACTTAAAGCACACATGCATTTTTTAGGACATGAATCATGCTGTAATTAGGCATGCAGCAGATGTGCATAGTGCATTTCTACCTACATTCCCCTGAGATCTCTGTGGCCGTTCCTGAACTACTAACTAACTGCTGTGGTGTTTCTCATGAGACTAAAATAAATGGACGACATCCAAGAAGCCAGCCAGGACTATTAAAGCAAATACAGCAAACACACATATCTCTTATTCTGTCTCCTAAATATGAATCCTTTCTTCTGACCATCACTGCTGTCCGCCCAACACACACCATGATGAGGGTCAGTGCATGGCTGGTAATATTTCCTATTGTTTTCCCAAGATACAAATCAGCCAAATGAAGGTAAATCCTCCAGTCTTCAAACAGCGGAACCCCCTCCATCTCCCCAGTGCTGCTCTTTCCCACTAAGAGATCACAGATACTCTGGGTAAGCAGGACATCTTGGACAGAAGCTGCTGCCCTAAATAAGTAATGGGATATTCAAGGTCCTCAGATGATCTCTATTTTTGGAGACTTGATCATTCATCTTCCAACAGTATTAGTCCAAAATCTTAAAAAAATATTACATATTTTAACAAAATTTACTGAGAATTCACTGTTGCAAGTGAACTTCATTGATTTTATACAGTGTTTTCAAAATTGATGCTATTTTTATGGCTTCGCTGTTACCTCAGCACAAAAATTAAAAAGTAAAAATAAAAATACAGATGTTATAAAACAAACAAATGAGAGCTGAGCATTTATTTCAGCAATGGTATCATTCCAGAATTTCACTATCAGTGCATTCCTATTGAAAACTACGTATGCTTCATATTGAAAAAAGTATAAAGATTTTAATGGGAGTGGCACAAAATTATAGGATGTCACGTGTTTTCTCTTGACTGTTTTGGGGAAGCTTTAAATATAAAATTAGGTGAAAAGTAGGTTACCAGGCTTCTGCAGATCCCGCTTAATCTCAACTGGAGGCTAGGTGCTAAGCACTAAACTGGAAAAACTCATAGTGCTCGTGTTGCATTGTGGGCTATGTAGATTCCAAATCTTGACTTAGAATAAATGGATTAAAAGTTGCCATCAAGTTCCGCAGCATTTATTTCAATATTTATCTTGTCTGTACATGATAATTTGATGGAGGATTTCTTTTAAATAATGCAGCTCCTGGAGTCCTCTTTAAAAATACTTACATATCAACACAGTGAGGCAACAAAACACCCTGAGCTGTCAAAAATTGCAATATCTCTATTTACAAATGCAAACTAACTGGATACAATGTACTGCTAAAAAAAAAAATTAGGGAGCACTTTTTACTGTGAGTTTTGATGTGACTTTGAATCCAGCCCTCAGTGGGTTAATGGTTTTGGTTTCTACTGATTGTTGTTACATAATTTTGTTCTCAACAAATTACAAAATGTCAGAAGAGATTTTCAATTTGAATATGTCATTCATCAAGATCAGCATTTAAGACTTTAAGTTCTAATGTCTTAAATCTGAATTTTCTTGCTGCTTGTGTCACTAATGCCTTATTGTCAGTAAAAACCATCTCTAGAACTGCAAATGCCTCAGTTAACTTGTTTTTGGATGTGTTTGCTCAGGACAATAGAAGAGAAGAGACAGAGAGGAAAGGGATGCGAGAAAGTGCA
Source organism: Etroplus canarensis (assembly GCA_015106775.1). Taxonomy (NCBI): domain Eukaryota; kingdom Metazoa; phylum Chordata; class Actinopteri; order Cichliformes; family Cichlidae; genus Etroplus; species Etroplus canarensis. The sequence goes on from VUQH01013531.1 coordinate 19,481, forward strand.
AGATGTTTTTGGCACAGCATCCTTTTACTCAGTGGGCTATTTAAATGTTCACAAATGTTTAAATGTCTAGAGGGGTTTCTGAATGTGCTGCTGTCAGAATGCAGACAAGAACAGCAACAAAACTGCAAAAACTGCAGCTTTTATACTCAAGACTTCAGAGCTCAGCCTACCTGACATCTAATCATATCACAAATACAAAGAAATACAACCACCCCTCTGCAAGTACATGAATACAAAATGGTACAATACTGCTCAGCACTATTGTATTACACTACAGTTAAAGCATCTGTCCTAAATGACAAAATTCTGATTCCTGAATATCTCCGGGGTTTTGCTTCATCAGCCACACTGCTTTAAGCCTATGCTGCCAACTTGGCTAGACACCATTGACTGTGGTGTTATTGTATGTTTAAAGGGAATTAGGCAGAGCAACAGCTTGCAGTGCTGACATGCTTCCTGGCTTTTACAAGTGTAAATTAGGGAGATGAAGAAATACATTCTGAAAATAAAGACAATTTCAGATATTTAATAAATGGATTAAAGGAGAAATGTGAAGAACCTGCAATGACAACCACATTTGCTAACCAAAGGGAGTTTCTTTGAAAAGTCTTTCTTTTTAGTTATGGAACAAACCTAAAATTAAAAGCTAACCATCCCTGTCATTTATGTTTAAGATGGAGCTGAGTCTTTTAAGGACTTACTGGAGGACCGAGAGCGTCCATTCATGAAGACATTGAGAAACTTCTTGGAGAAGTGTAGGTCTGCCTCTGGAGTGGAGTCTTCAGAGAGGCACGCTGTGGCCTCTCTCCGCACTCCTCCTATCCGTGCGTCATGCTCTCCTTCGTCGTCCTCTTCCTCATACTCCTCCCCAATGGCTGACTCGTAGGGAGAGGAGACGCAGTTGTCGTAGACGGTGGCCGAGTCGCTCTCATCGCTGTAGCCTTGGTAACACTGCCGGAGACTGACTAGCTCAAGCTGAGCATGCTCATCCACTACCAGTGTGTATTTAACTGAGTCATATGATAGGCCGCTGGCCTCTGGGCTCATGGAAGTCCTGTCTCCCTTTCCTCCCCCCTTTCTCATCCTTGCATCCATTATTATTCTGTCCACATCCTCGTCCTCTCCACAGTAGCTTTCGTCTGTGGCGTCGACATACTCAACCGATGACCCGGCTCTCAGCATGGCCCCGGCCCCTGTACCCGCCCCCTTAAGGCTGAGGTCCAGGGCACGGGAGGAGCGAGTTGAGACAGCCATGCTGGGTGGCGTGATGAGAGACTCTACACAGGAAGCATATGAAGGTGGGGGGACATAGATCTCGTCCTCCTCATAGATGGAGGGGTTGGTCCGGTCTGGGAGGGGCTGATAAGGAGGTGGACCCTCTGTGTCAGAGCTAATGGACATACGGCCCTGCTCAGTCTGCTGCGAGAGGAAAGGTCGATCCTGCACGTTGGGGGGTTCCAGGGGATCAGTGGAACGCTGCACAGGAGTCAGATAGATTTCCTCTGTGGGCTCTATGTGAACATCTGTGTGGTATCGAATCCTCTCTCTGTGATGCCCACAGCCATCCGCCTTCCCTGTAGGGTATAGTGGAGCTGGTGTATAGTTCTGCGGTGGTGGTGGTGCAGGCGGCTTCTCCTGAAGCTTTGAACGCGTCCCTGACCCTGCAGATGAGCTGTGCGAGTGTCCCGAGGTGTGACTGTGTCTGCAGGGGGCGTCGGTGGAGGTCCCTCGATCTTTGGTCTGCGCTCCCCCACCATGCACCTTGTCCTCGTCGCTCAGGCAGCTGTGCTCGCGAGGAGGGGTGAGGTCACCTAGAGGAAGAGCATACACAAGCAGAAACATGCAGACAGCCACACAAATGCACATGCAGACACACACGCACAAACAAAGCCCAGACACGCACACGGAGTAAATATACATGACGCAGAAATGCAGACATGATCGACAAACAAATGCACACAGAGGCAAGAAGACAGACATGGCAGCAAAGGCACAGGCAGATAAAATAAAGCACAAACAGAAAGAGAAACGTAGAAATGTTAGGTAACAGATGTCAGGATTACGCAGCTAAATCCCCATTACTCATCAAATTCAGAGTGCAGCCATGAGAAGGTGATTGATGTGTTATGTCATAATCCATTGGCAGGCGATCCAGACATCGTCATATTTGAGTATTTTAAACAACAAAAGCAGAGAGGCTAATTCAGGACAATACCAAGACACTTCAGTCTTTTCTCTCATCAGATAAAATCAATGTCTGCATTTTTGTGAAACAACTGAAGCTGTGCATGAGTATTTCATGCAAATTTACAACAATCACCTCATCATATTCAAAAAGAAGGAAAAAAAAGTCTGTGCATCTCCTGACTTCTGCACTGAATCACTTTGATTTGCAATTCAAATTTAACTAAGTCTTCTCAGATGGCTCATAAAACTAATTTAAAATGGTGCTCGTAAGGCTATGTAAACACACAAGGCCTTAATGCGACTGTGCGACATAAAAGGTGGAAAGTATGTGCTTGAGGGACACCTGAACTAACTATATTCCCAAATAAGCAGTCTCTGAAATGTTGCTTGTTAAAATTTCCCTCACTGCCTTTTTTTCTATTCCATCGGTTCAGATTGTAACCATGAGCTGGCAAACAAAACATATTACATTTGCCTAGTTTTTCAGTGAGTCTGAGATATCAAATGGCAAACTGGCTACAGCACCAGCAGTCACATTAAATGAAATGCAAAGTTAACTCTCCAGACACCAAATCTAACACATTTGGCATCATTTCGATTTATTTTGTACGAATACAAGGCTAAGAATAGGTCTCAGAACCATGTGTGAAGCCTTTAAACTCTGCCACCACTGGTTGAATAAAGAGGAAATGTTTATTTATTCTGATTTTTGAAGCTTGTTCTACAGCTTTGCTTTAAAAAAGACTGACTTAACAAGTCATATTTCGGTTTTCCAAACAGTCAGCAATGAATTCAGTTAGCCTTGCCAGAGACTCCATGATACGATAGTATCACGATTTTTAATTCACAACACAGCATTATTGCGATTTTAAACACTTTGCAATATGCTGAGAATTGCAATAAAACATAATGCAATATATTGTTATTAACCACCTTTTTTCAGCTGCAAATTATATCTACAAAGGTAAACTTTGACATCATTTTTTATCTAATACGATGAAGTCGTCAATCTGTTCTTCTCACTTGAGTCATTTTTATTGCTGCAAAATGGGATTGTCAAGCAGAAAGACTGGCCAACACTGTCATTAAAACCTGTCAGAAATGACAAAAAAAAAACCTGTTTTGCAGTCTCGTCTAACTTAACTGAATGCAAACATGTGGTAAACTGTACTGTTACATGCATTTTAAACGATCTGCAGCCCCTTCTTGAAAATATATGCCGATAAGGTGGGTGGATTTCATTCTAGTACTAAAAAGTTCAATTTGCATTCGCAATATTTAGAAAAGAATATCGTTTTTTTTTGTATGCCTGTATCAATACAATATTGGCAAGCAAAATATCGTGATACGATACTGTACCGATTTTTGCCCCATCTCTACTCTTACCTCACATGGCGCTCTGAAAGGAGGTGCAGCCCCCAGCTAGCTTTAAGCCCCAGCTGTCTAACACACACACACACACACACAATATAGCATAGTCTCAGCCTCAACTTCCCTCTGCAGCTAAATCAAGGCTGAGCACTGTCCCTAAGGCTCAGAGAGACACACAGCCTGCCAGACTCGATGCAAATCACACACGCCTACACTGACCATGTTAGTAACACAACAATGGCCAGAATCAGAGGTCACATTCTGGTTTGCACATCTAAGATATCCTCACTTAAGTGGGAAAATTGAGTTGGTTCAACTAAAAGATGAATTTCACACTGAACATGAGGCAGGAAAGAAAAGCTCACCTGTTTTAAGGGGCGAGGATGAGCCCGAAACCTTCTCCTGCCAAGTGTATTTCTTGCCCAAGGAGTTGTTGTTTAATGTGTCCTGAAAAAGAACAAAGAATGAGGATGTGGAGAGATAGATGGAGAGTATGAAGGGAAGGAAAACAGAGGAAAACGAGAGGGACTTAGTCACTGAATTCTGGAGCCTGACAACGTATACAACTTTTGTGTGTGTCTATCGCTCTCTCTCCTCTCTCACCACACACACACACACACACACACAAACCTTTTATTCTGTTGAATGAGCAGGGACTCTTTTGTCTGTGCTCCGTGGTGTGCATTTAAAGGGACCAGACATTTACACAAGCTACTGGGAACACACACTCCCACAGTCTGTCTCTTTAGGATACTTTGGGGTAATTGTTGACTGAAACCACAAAACTTGTTAAATGTTATTTCCTTCTTTTAGTTTCTAGAACTGCAAATCAATACAAAAATCTAAATAATTTTATGCTGCTTATCGCAAAAAATAATGGGCACCACTGCACAGTTTATTTTAAGTATACACTCAAAGAAAAGTGCCTGAGCAGTGTAACTGATGAAAAGAGAGAAGTCAGGATAAATTTGTAAAATTTTATTCAAAGAGCAACTTATCAGTGATTTACACAGATACTACAGGGTGTGGCCAGGCAGAGTAACAGCAGTGCTAAGTGCACTTAGGTGCAACTCAGCACACCCAGTCCACACCCACATCCAGTCTAAGCGCGACAGCAGTGAAAAACTTTTTCTCAGCCTGGTGTTGAATTTATTCATTAATCGTGTAACTTACTGACTTGTAGTTAATATGCTGGCACATGAAAGCACAATACACCTATACACAGCTTGTTTATTTGTATTTAAATTTGTGTTTGTATTTGTGTTGTCTATTTGTGTTTAAAGCCTATGGCCTTGCACCTGCATATGTGGCAGATATGCTGTGTCCGTACACTCCTTCAAGGTCTGCATCCCCGTCTCTCCTGACCACCCCATGGTCAAAGCGTACGCGAAAAGAGCGGTTGTGCTTTTGCTGTTGTAGCACTGAAACTCTGGAATGATCTCCTTGGTGACCTCAGGCATTCATCTACTGTGGTCTACTGTGTGTGTTTTTAAATCCAAGCTGAGAACTGTGAGTGGAAGACAGGCTATTGTTATATAATGCAAGTAATGTGAATGTGTGTTGAAGGAGTTTGGGAACCTCTTTTCTTTTTCTCTTTTACTGTAAAGCATTTTTTTATATACTATAAATAAAATTAATGCACTCTCTTTCTTTTAATATAGGTGGGGAATACTGTAATGTTTCCACAATTTAAATTTTATATCTCTACAAATGTATACTTGTATAATACATATATAACTACCATTTAAACCCGAACATCCATCACAATTCTAAGGTTATTCTAATGAGTGCAGAAAGAAAGTGATATGTGTTTTTGCCATTGGTTGGCTGTAATGCAAAAACAAAACTGAGAACTGAAATCCAAGAATTCAAGAAGGCTTGCAAACAGACATATCCTGGACAACAGCCGTAATCACTGACCAGCCAAAAATGAAGATAATACTAAGCAAAAAGAAAGTGAACTTAAAACATCATGAAACTGTTATTTTTTTAAACCTCTCAAACAAGACTATCTGATTTGTGCCATTATTTGACATATTTCATTACTCAGTGATAAATTGTAAATGGTTCCATAACAAGACCATGGTATAATACTCAGTTGCAGATAACAGAAGAGGGGAGACAGAAAGAGTAAAGGGCAATTTTAACAGACGGAAGGAGAAGTGGAAACTCCTGTGATGACAACAATGTCTAAAATAAATTCCTGCCCTCCTCCTCTGTCCACCCACTAGACATGACTCACTTCCCATCTACGTCTACCAGGCGGAGACAAAGCTGTTGCCATGGTAAAGAGTGAATCAGCAGGTGGGAAACAACAGCGTGTATCTGAGGAGTCAGCTTCAGAATAGTGATAAGATGATCAATGATTCAGGTAAAATGTATGTCTGTGTATCAATGACCAAAATCTGCATGGTTGTGCCTGGATGTGACATGTTCCGAGACCACGGCATTTGATTAGTGTTGTTATATTTACTAATAAAGTGAAGTTATTTGAGAGAATGTTTGCCTTGATTGACAGCTGTCTAAGCCTGTCACACTCAGATATGAAGGCTACTTGTTGATTGGCCCAACATATTGGATTTTCTTTGTGGAATGAATGAAAAATAGATTACCTTTTGTTGTTGATCGTCTCTAAGCACACCTTCCAATTCAGATGGACATTGTCACACAAACACTTCAACGTAGGGAGCGTGCCAGATGAGTGATTAGAGTTAGATTAAGACGGGGGAATCCTTTCTGAGGGGGACATTCTGGCCACCGAATCACTTCACTTACAAACACTGGAGACAATGTGTAAAGTAAAACCCTCCTCAGTATTTCTTTCAGTTGTTGATCAGTGCAGTACTGGTTATCCATTTTAAAATGGATAAAAAAACAAAACAAAACAAATTTTACCTGCTTATTTTAACCCTGCACAAAAGTGTCCCCATAGTGTAATGTTTACACACTCTCTTCACAAGTGAAAGGTTTGATTCTATGCCCCTCTCACCATGGACGGTTGCATCATGAAGGGCATCTGGCCTCTGTCAAATTACCAATGCGGATTAATCCGCTGTGGCGACCCCTTGGGGAGAATACAAGTGAGCAACTGAAGCTACAGTTTAACCCTGCACAAAAAAGTATTTTTAAAGTAATTGTTTGATGCTTCATAAAACTCTACCTTGTAATTCTCAAACTCAAAATGGCCCTATAAAGATGATTGGATTTAAAAAATATTGCTGTTCAAAAAATCTAGGCTCAGTTAACCCTGATCAGTGTTCAGTGGTGCTTTTGTTCAGCTACTGAACTCGCTGCCAGATGATGCAGAGGTAAATGTACTGTATATTTTGCAATTATACAGACCCACTGACCTGGAAATAGACACACACTCTACACAGTCTCATTCTCTTCTTACAGTTCTCAGTCTGAGGACAAAAATGACTAGAAATCATCAGAAATCTTCTCGGTGTCATTCCATCAGTCATTCTGCAGAGTCTGACGAAAACAGCCTTCACTCCCAGCTCTGTTTGAACTGATCAAGCCATTCTGTCTCAATTACAAAAAGCCACCATAAAACAATACTTTCATAAACCTATCTGGGCAATGGAAAATCAGTTTAGTTATATGATGCATTTTTAATGCCATGTGGCTTTCTGAGTCTGAATTTTGTGAATGTATGTCGTAGCTCTGTTGATTTTCTTTTTCAAAACATAATAATATTCAGAACTTATTTCCTTGCTCAAACATGAAGAACACTTAAACAAAAAGCTTTCCTGACCAACAAGTACTTTAATTACAGTAGTTTAAGCCTGTTAGCATCCAAGTAAAAGCTTGACAGCCATTACTGCCAATCAATTTATGTGCTGTTATAATGCAGCCTGTTGCTTCATGTCTTCATATCACTGTCCATTTATAGATCATTTTAAGACACCTCCACACTTTTATCATTAAAATATTTTAGAAAATTTTTTTAGTTGCTGCATAAAGGCAATGCAGAAGACCTCCCAAGATGAAAAACAATTGAGGCCAATTAGTTCCTTTATACTTTTCAGCTCTGACAGCTCAAACAACCCACAGGAACAAAGCACAGCATCGAGCATCGACTGTTTCCACCTCAAGCACAGACAAATATAGAGATGCTTGGCTGATCATGTTGACTGCCTGCATTCTAGGGGAGTGGGAATGTTAGAGCAATGGGCAAACTCGCTTAAAATATACAGTGCTATGTATGTGCTATACAGCACACAGCCATGTGAAAAACTAAGTGCACTCCATGATTTGACAGCTTGTAGAATCCCCTTTAGCAGCGATAACTTTAATCATTTTCTGTATGACTATTGGTCTCCCACATCACTATGGAGGAATTTTGGTGGACGCCTCTTTACAACATTACATCAGTTTTTTGAGATTTGCGGGAATTCGTTTATGAAGGGCTCTTAAGATTCCACCACAGCATTTCAATCTGGTTGAGATCTGGACTTTGACTGGGCCATTTCAACACCTTGATTCTTTTCATTGTCAGCTATGAGCACGGATCACCGTGCTGTCGCATGACCCAATTTTGACAAAGCTTTAGCAGCTGGACAAAAAGTCCAACAGTTTGTGGTCAACTCAACCCAGATCCTGTGGTTGCAAAACAAGTCTGCATCATCAGCCCTCCACCACTGCGCTTGACAGCTGGTGTGAGGTGTTTGTGCTGATATGCGGTGCTTGGTTATTGCAAAACGTGGCATGCATTATGGCCAAACATCTCCACTTTGGTCTTGTCTGTCCAAAGGACATTGTTCCAGAAGTCTTGCGATTTGTTCAGATGCAGCTTTGCAAACTTAAGCCGTGCTGTCATGTTCTTTTTTAGAGAGAAGAGGCTTTCTCCTGGAAACTCTTCCAAACAAGCCATACTTGTTTGGTTAATTGGCTGGTATGTCCACTCCTGTGAAGATTGTGGCACACACCTGAATGCTCCAAACCAGACAACTGTGTAAACATTCTGCTTTTACAAAGGTGTTCACACTGGCTGATGATCAGTTATTCAAGTTCATTTGATTAGTAGCACCTGGCTGCTACTTACGCTCTTAATTCCAAAGGAAACACTAGGGTGTACTTAGTTTTTCACAGGACTGCATGGGGTCCTGTGAAATCTTTTTTCCACATGGCTGCACATACTACAAACAGTACATAACCCCAATTGCGTTGTATACTGCAACCATGCCAACGATAACCTTTTGACCCAAATCGTGTTTACCTTATCTTAAGAAAGTAGGGCATCTAAAACCTAAATCTTGCCATACAGCTTTGATGAATAAATCTACCCAAAACTTAACCATACCAGTGTCACGTCACAAAATGAATTTAATGGTTGTAACATTTGATTTTAGATTCATAGGATTTGGAGGAGGAGGATTTTAGAAAATAAGCATAGAACTCTTTTTTTAAGCCTTCACTGTCACAGTAAATCTCGTCTAGATACTTTTGAGCCTTACTGATAATAAAGCTTCGAACCCAAAGATAAATTCTACAAGTACTCCAAACAAAATGGTATTGATTATCACAAAGGTTGATGTACATGGAGACACACACACACACACACACACACACACACACACGGTCACGAGCTCAAGCACCATTCAAGCACAAACAGAGACGGGCACCAAGGGAGAAAAAAAATCTCTGTGTCTTGACAATTGAGGCTATTGTTCTGTCCAGAAAACACATCCTGTAAGAGAAACAATTGTAGTGAATCCAATGATGATGTCAGGCAGGTTATCAAGTTACATTTCTAATTTCAAATGTAATATTTGTGCATGAGGAAGACCCTATATAGGCAGATTAAAAATAACACTGAAACATTTCTACAGTCCTCCCACTTACTGATCAGTATTTCTTCATCTGCCAGAAACTGTGTCTCTGTGTGAAAGAGGATAAGGTTAATTCAGGCTATACCTGTGTGCGTGGCACGATTGGGAAGAGGTTAAGGGTCGTGGGTCTCTTGGGACGGTAAGTATCCATGGTAACAGGTGCTGCAGGGTCCTTGGTAACTGGCGGAGTTGCAATGGCAGATGCCTTCAAGGACTCTTTATCACCGCGGTAACCGTCAGCACCATCGATGAGGTCCAAATGCAGCATCTCTGCCTGAAGCTGGCCAACTGCTCCCAGCTCCGCCTTCCCAGGCATGCTATTGGTTCCTCGCCTCACACGGCCCTGCAGGGATTGGAATAAGCACAACATCAGTCAAGTCTTGGAAGAGAAAGAGAGGGAGAGAGACAGAGAGAGAGAGTGTGTGTGGATGGGATGAGGAGATTGAGCTAGCCAATTAGAAGCCGCTCTGTCTTCAGCAACAACACACTCACTGCCAACACTGGGCCGCTTAAAGCTGACACAGAGACTATTTCTAGTATCAAGCTTGTCTACACGACAGTATTTACCTGCAGTAATGAGATGAGAATCAAGACTCCCTCTACTCTTTGTCATTTTAGTCTCGGTCTTTTGATAAAGATCACTTAAAAAAAATGTACTTTTGTCTGTGTTCTCACCTAGCCTAATAAGACTCTTACTTTTATACTTCATTCTTGCATTTGAAATTTTCCTCCTAAGGGGTTGTTATTTTTCTACAACCAATAAGTAATCACTGACCTGTCAATTACAACATTTTTATTTGACAGGGAATGAAATAAAATATTTATTTTGGGTTAGGAGCAGTTAACTAATGCTTTTAGTGTCAGAATATGCATTATTTATTACTGCTCTCAATGTAATGTTTACAGATTAATATTCAAATTCAAAAGTTAAATGTGCAACCACAGTGTTTACAGGATTATAATTTTTTCAATTAAATTATTTTTCACAAGATTCTTAGCGTAGTAAGCCAGTCAAACAGTTACATTCACCTTTAACTTAGAGCTATTCAGCCAGAAGTGCCACTTAATTTCAATAGGCCTATTTAACTGCCACAATCACAGACAGAATTTTTAAAAGGGGTTGGAAAAAACCCTGGACACTTCATCCCTATGGCCCCAGTCTGGAGGAAAGGGTTGCACAGTGGGGGAGGAGTCACTAAACTCCCATCTTCCCTCCAGAGGAAGGAGAATTGTGTAGCCAAAGGCTCACAGACCTAACTCTGTAATGTGCTTTATGCCTTCATGAAAGCAGATTGTAACTTTTGATTGATGCAGTGAATGGCGGTCAGGTTAGGTTAATCTTTTCACTCAGGACTGTGGCTGCTTGCAAAGCCAACAAAGTGTGAACGTAACATTTCTTCAGAGATGCCCTTCATAGCAAGGCTTTCTAACTGCAGAACATCGCAAACAGCAGCTCCTGTACATATCTGCAATTCAACAAGTTGAAATGAGAAGCTGTAGAACTCTCCTTTGTAGGATTGTTGTACTTGACCAGCATTTGTGCATGTGCTTCATTTTTCTTTTATTTAGCTAGCAGTAGTTTTCCCGATGAAAGAGGGGTGCATGATAAAGAAAAGATGGAATCTATGGAGCTAGAGATCATCAACATTCATTCTGTACCATCCCTACTGTCAAGTGCTGAAATTGAAGGTCAGTTTCTGATTTGATGTTTGTAGATGTTTTAAAATCAGTATGAGCAAAATGTCTGTTTTGTTTTTTTTTTAGTAATAAAGCTTACAAACCTATTCTAGTAAGTCCAAAGGTAAATTCATGAGCTTAATAATATGGAGAGGAAACTGGTTTTAATATTCACCCCCCTTACTAATCAGTTGGAATACACTAATACAGTTGGTCCATACATTTTGGGATAACTGAGTAACAAGCAGTTTGATGGCCAAGCGAGGCCCATTCCCTCATTATTCCATGGCAAACTAAGCAGACAGAAGATCTGCAGCTGATTACAAGAGCTGAGCTTTCATTTGGTAACTATTTGTAGCTCTTTGTATAAGGTCCAAAGAGATGCTGATGAAAGTGAAGGAGGCTATTATTAGGCTGAAAAACCAAAATCAAACTATTGGAGAGATAGCAAAAACTGTAGGAGTGGTAAAATCAATTCAATTCAAGTCAATTCACTTTTCTTTATATAGCGCCAATTCACAACAAAAGTCGCCTCAAGGCGCTTCACACTGTAAGGTAAATATACTACAGTGTTAGAGAGAAAACCCCAACAATCAGATGATGCCCTATGAGCAAGCACTCGGCGACT
>VUQH01013549.1:1737-31666 GCA_015106775.1 Etroplus canarensis
AGAAGGGACATAATCTCCACTAACCAATTGGACCTCACCTACCTGGGGGCAATCGGTGTCATTGTCAGGTCCACTCTGGTTAGAGTGGGGGAAATCAGGGCCAGCAGAGAGATAAAGCATAAAGTAGAGTATGTGGCCACTGAGAAGCTACTACGTCCACCCCCAGTGAGGCGTCCTGGTCCCTCAAGGAAAAATACAGTGGGTACCGAGCATTCTTCCCCGAAGAATACAGGTTGTTTTGTGATCGGCCTACTGAACAGCAAATCTGCTCCCACGTTTTGAGCCCCTGTTGTCACCACCTTTCTGGATGTGACAGCTTCTAGTGGCACTCCTTGTGAGGGAAATTTAGGATTTCTCCAATGGTGCAATGTGGCTGTGCAGTCTGCTGACTCTTTGATATGGCAGCAGGTGTCGCACATCTGACCCAGTTCTAGCAATACCACCCATCACTGAAATTTCCTCATATGCTGTCTGCCTAGAGGGATCTCAGCATCTGCAGACATTGTCTGAATGAGATCTAGTTGCCCACCTGAAAAATTTCCACATGTGACCACATTTTCCTCACTCTTTTTGCAGACAGATATGCTTTGTAAAAATTCAGAGATATTCCTATGAAAGATATTACCCGGTTTGGCTCCAGGATACTCTTTTCGTAGTTTATGTTGAAGCCCAGAGTCATCAGGTGATCCACTGTCACTCTGGTGATCTCTCTTCCCACCACTTCAGACTCTGCAGCCAGTCGTCTATGTATGTTGCGATGCAGACGCCCCGTCTTTTTATTGGGACAATGGCTGCTTCCGTGCATTTCACAAATACCCAAAGGCTTAGACCGAAAGGCAGGACAAGATACGTACACATTTTGCCCTGAAACACATATCACACTAATTATATGTGAGGTGGGTAAATAGGAATGTGAAAGTATGCATCCTTCAGGTCTATGGATGCAAACAAATTGCCTGGGTGCATTAAACACAGCAGTGGTATTTTGTCAGCATTTGGAATTTGCATGATCTGAGATACTGATTTAGTGCATGTAGGTCCAGTATTGGACGCAGCCCCCCTCACAGTGCTGGCAATGAATCTGTACGCTTTGCCAGCCAGGGAGGACTGCAAGCATTCAGCCTTGGAGGGCAGGGATGACCAGAGGACATGGAGAGTTTCTGGGTCAGGTGAGATGAGAGACCACCAGATTTTCCACCATGAGAATTTAGTAAATGACTTTCTCCTTTATCTCAAGGCAATCAAAGGCTGCCATTCCTTGGATAGGGTTGGAGGATGAAAATGGGTTTCCTCAGCAGCATGTGATTTCATTCATGCATTTGGGGAAAAGCAGTAGCACCTACTTGGTGGTGGTTTCTAGCCAAAGGACAAAATCCATATTGTTGCTCCAGCTGGTCCCTGGTGTGGCGGACTCAATACATTTCATTGACATCTCAGCCAGAGGCATCATTGGGTCTTTGTTCGACGAGGTACTTAGGTGGATTGTTAAGCTAGCACTCGCATTAGCAGTCAGGAGAGACAGGCTTACTGAGTAAAGTGAGAAGAATAATGCTTGTTAACCCCTTCAGTAGGGAACGGGGTGGCCCTGCCTTGATGCGAACATCTCAACTGCCAGCCAATACTAGCTGGAATAATGACATAGAGGCTTCTGAGGACAACAGTGAGGGAGCATTCCCCATAGTGAGACACCGAAACGAATGTTCAAAAGAGAATAGTTTTTAACTACATTAACATGACATTAAGTCTATTCATACTAACATGAAGCTAGCAGTAAGGAGAGTCCATTGACCCAGAGGAATGCTCAATTGAAAGTGTGAGGTTTTGTTGCAAATAGTGTAATGCTTTATTTAATAAAGGAATTAAATAGATAAAGTGATGCATTACTTTTTCAATGTTGGACACTACAGGGAAAATATGTTTGTGTTTTTTCAAGTCTTACATTTTGAGATTGAGTGCTATTTTGCCTCAGTATCATTTCTTCTTTCAGACAACTAGAAAGAAAATGCCCATAATACACATTAAAGTGTTTATTTTACTGCACTTGTCCATTTGTCATTCCTGCAAATTATCAAATGTTTAATGGGATAATGAATTATTGCATATTTAAACTTAGTTTCAGAAATCTTGCATGATGTATATAATCAATGAGGGATGTTGCTGAGCCTAAAATCTCAGCTTCAGAGGCATGGAACACAAGAGTTCCCAATTTAATTTCTGTTTATGTTCTTAAGGCTTTTACAGAGGGCTTTGTTCATATGTTATTCAGAGCGTGATTTAAAGAACAATTTATTCCCAAAGACTTGTCAGAAATGGAATGATTCTGGCTCATGACAGTATTTTCTGATTGTCAGAGCGATAAAAAGACATTTCTAAAATCTCATCTGTAAAAATCTTTGACTCTAATGTGCCAACAAAATTAAATAAGAATTTTGAACCTGACTTCATCCAGTGTTCCTTTTCTGGAATAGCATATTAATATTTAGACAGATAAGGAGCTGTAACATATGTAAACATAATATTTAAGAAAATAGTTTTATTTTGTGTAAGTGTGATCTTACTGTAAGTAATCAGCTGAGTTTCATGGTGATATGTATTAGTCAGTGGAGTATCTCCCCTCTTTAAAAAATACACTCCCATACATCATGTTTTTGAGCAACAATCCCTATACCAGTAACAAATGCAGAATTGGTCTTTTTCAACACCAATGCTAACAGCACACTGTGTCTCTTGACTGGTAGGTTAGAGTTACCAGAGCAAGCATGTGTACAATGAATATCTGCCTCTGCTGGCTCAGCTGTCAGTCAAACACACACACACACACACACACACACACACACACACACTAGTAATTCTCCTGTGGCTTTCAATCTAAAGACTGTTTTTGATTTTCAAAACCCTGAAGCCTTGACTCATGCAGTGAAAGATCCCAACATTTTAGTACAACTCGTCTCGTGTCAGTTTTAGCTTGTCACCTGTCTCTATGTGGAGTGAGAATTATATATTTTAACAAACAAATTTGTTCCTTAATAATACTAGCCCTAACTTGCACATATGCAAGTATAAATAAAGTTATCACCAAGCACTATCCTTAAAGAGTGTCTTCAGTGATTTGATAGGCAGCCAGAGTGTCCTCTCACTACAGACTCCATCTGATAAGTGACCTACTGCCACTGAGCATCTTGTTCTCGGAGCTACTGATAAAGTTGTTTTGTAAAATGCCACTGTTTCTCTTAAAGCAGCATCTTTCATCATTAGATTTATTTTTGCAGTTTCACCTTTTCCCTATCTTTGTCTCTCTCTCACCTCACTTCGTCTCTCCCACCTTATTGTATTTGTGATCAGTTACTCCCTTCAACCGTCTCTTTCAGGTTGATGCAGGTGGGTGAGGAGTTCTGCAGCAGTAAGTCTGAGGTCTTGCAGGAGTCTATCAAACGCCAAAGTATTAATTACTTTAAAAACTACCACAGGTAAGAAATGTCTGTTGCTTCTATTTGGTCATTACCCAGATCATGAGAGTTACAGCAGGTGTTGGTCGAGTTCATCAAAAGTGCATGTGATGGAGAGTAGATGAAGACTGCAGTTATCCTTTGCGCTCAGTGACAATTACTCGCTCCCTCTAACACTCTCTTCCCAGCCTAGCCCTCTTTCGAGTAGATGTGTAATTACATGGCAGCACTCACTGAGCTGGAAGCACATTTACATGTTGATTGCATAACCTCCTGCCAAATTCATAAATATGTATTCTTTCATGCAGACGGCTCTACATCATCTGAGGTGATTTGCATTGATCAGTTTTAAGGCTATCCATCAAGAATCACTGACAAGATGCTTAAATATCACAGTTCTAATAAGCTTCAGTTTTGTGACACAAAATGTCAAACAAGGTAGACACTGCTGCATGATCTTGTACAGCTTTGGGTTACAGATGATGAAATAGAGATGTGAAAATGTAACTGAAAAAGAGAGTGAGAGGTCACAGACTGAGAGAAAAAGAAGGCTCATGTACACACACATCTTTGCTTCTTGCTAGGACAGTTCCACTGTGCCATTCAGTGTACTTTAGTTTTGCTTAACTTTTCAGTCAGGCGCTATTCCAAAAGAAACTACCCGTCAGTGCAATGTGCCTGTATTTGTCTGTCAGTTGCCTGCAGTAAAACACCTGGTCATCAGCAGGGGTGTACTGTCGGCCTCCGGATGCAAAGTACAGAATGACATTGCAGAGTTCAGATATTATAACTATATAAGAGCTCAAGCACTGGTAATTTCTGCTTGCTTTTTTGTTTGTTCTCAGTGACTGAACTGGTCTCAAGGTCTTACTGTCCTCAGCACATTAAATTGCAGAAATATATATGTAGAGAAATGGAGCAATCTTTCATAATGTGACTGGTTACATATACAGTATTGATGTCATCTGCAAATTTTTTGTTTCTCTATTTTCTGTGTTGTATGATGTTTCAATTTTTAGACTTCAAACAGCTTTAAGGAAAGAAACAAATGGTGCTGAATCTTTGAAGTCAACACTGCACTGACATCTCACACTGAAAGATTTGATATTGTCCTCGCAGGCAAACACTAGAGTAGCTTTTGTGAGCTGTGATCACAGTTGGCATTGAAACATGTTGTAAACAATACACACAGTTTTTCCCTCTTACTTGACATTAGTGACCTTTACAGGCTTTATTTATGTCATTGTGTTTAATTTTGGAGTTGCTTGAATATATGAAATTGAATTAAGTGATTAATAGACCGATGTTTCTATTTTACCTTTTGTCTTTTTCCTCTTCTTCATCTTTCTGCTCTGTGCTTATTACCTTTTCTCGTTTGGAAATCCCTTAGGGCACGACTGGAAGAGCTGAGGATGTTTTTAGAAAATGAGACATGGGAACTGTGTCCAGTCAAGTCTAACTTCAACATTGCCCAGCTCCATGTGAGTAAGAAACACAGCACTGATTTGAAAAGGTGAAGGAAGGGCACATTCATTTATTCCACACTGTCACTCATGGCACTCCCCACTGCTGTGAAATTTGCATTGCGATATGAAACATGCGGGATTCTGCTCAGTAACATTTGTACACGTGTGCGCTTGTGCAAGTGTGTAAAGTTCACTACTCATTATAAAACACAGATGAAGATCAAACGGCTGCTCTCCCTTAAGGGCTCTATGTAAGACTACTGTTATTCCTTCCAAATTTAAAATATATAACCTTGAATATCAGAGCTTAAAACACATTTAAATTTCAAGTATACAGCTACAGTGCTCTAGGTATGCATATGTATATAGAAAACATCATTTTGCACGCCGTACAGCTTACATCACTTAAAAGCAAAATAGATGATTGGAAAGGAATGTCAAAAAGATAAATTCAATTAACTCAAACAGTATTTTTTTCATCTTTATCTTTTCCCCTTTATCTCTGTTTTGCTTGGGCAGACTGAGCAATGAATAAGCATCCCAAAGAACCTTCCTAATAAATTTACTTGCATAAGAATTTTACACCCCTTCTAAACCAACTGGCCAGAGGCGTAAAAGGCACATTTTAATTTTGGTTGTTAGGTCTCTTTTCTAACAGGAGATCAGATTTCATGTTTTACATTTCTTTACTTCAAACATTACAGAAGGTTATATTCAAAAATTGATACAGGGACACGTTGCGGGCTGTCTTGCAAGCAGGCAGGCACTTCACGGTTAAAACAAAGTTATTTACAGAACAATGTACCTTACCTGTTGTTATAGCTCATGCAGTATATTTTCTTAGATGTTTTGCAACAGTTTTCAAATGACGTACTTTTCTTTATTTGTGAAAATGTATCCACAAATAGTTACAAAATTTATACAGTGTATTTTGTGGGATACTGTGGTCACTGGGACCTGCTATAAGTAAGTTCTGTTCATATCTTGTATGCGTCTGTATCTCATCTACTTTGATCCAGGAGTTTAAGTTTATGGGCCAGTGCCGCTCACCGTCAGTTTCCCCAAGCAGACAGGCTGCGTCTTCGGCCAGCCCAGCCCAGGAGGAGCTGTCTCTGTTCCAGCAGTACCTGCGGGAGGGAAACCCCTTTGAAATGCACATTGAGCAAAAAGAAGAAGAGACAGAGGATGTGCTGGCATCTAATGGGGTAGGTGAAGAGAAATGACAGCACGCGCAGTGATTAGATTTTTCCCCTCCATCTCACACAAAGGTTTAGAATTAGTTGTGCTTGTGTTGAAATAACTGCCTGGCTCAAAAAAGTTATCACCTGGATTTAACTTAGCAAATAGATAAGAGGCTTCCATTGGGTAACTACTGCATTGATTATTTAATGTATTATTTGGCACCAGGTGGTTTAACCCTAACTGAAACAGTGAGTAGCTTCTTATTTCTTAAACAACCATGTTGGATGACACATCCTGTGGTTGTGGAAAAAATATTACTCTCTTTCAGAGGGGTCAAATTATTGGCCTGCATTAAGCAAGGAAAACAACTGAGGAGACTGAAGTGTTAAGAACTGTGTAGTGCATTATTAAAACCTGGAAGAACAGTGGTGAACCATCATTTTGGGGAAAAAAAAGTTAGAAAGAAATTATTGAGTGATTGTGATCAGATCTTACTTAAACATTTGGTGAAATCCAATTTAAAAAATCAACTCACAGCTGTGTTTAATAGTAAAAAATAAGAGCATTTTCATTTGCATTGCACACAGAACTCAAGGGATTAGGACTAAACAGCTGTGTAGCCTTAAGAATACCACTTACCTTGAGGTGACTTTTGTTGTGAATTGGCATTATATAAATAAAATTTAATTAAACAACTTATTGCTGTAGTTAATCTAGGGGAAAAATGCTTCAATTTGGAGCATAAAGATTGAGCTCTGGAGAAAAGGATAAAGGTCATGTGTTCTGATGAGCCCAGATTACTCATCACGCATCAGGTTAAGAACAGAGGCAGATGAAGTGATGCACTCATCATGCCTAGTGTCTACCATATAAGCCTGTAGGGACAGTGTTATGAGCTGGAGTTGCTTCAGTTTGTCAGGTCTAGGTTAGGCCACCTTATGTGCCCAAAAAAATGAGTTGACTGCCTAAGTATACTGAGTGACAAGGTTTTTCCGTCATTAATTTTTTTCTTCTTTGTTGGCATGGGCATATTCCAGGATGACAATGCCAGGAGTCATTTGGCTCAAATTGAGAAAGAGTGGTTCAGAGAATTGTTGCAATATTATCAGGAATTAAATAATAATTTTGGAGATAAGAAGATTAAATGTCAACACAGTTTGCAAGTTACACATGAAACATAAATAAGTTTTGATTATAGATCATCATCAAATCACTCTACTTTATACATTCTCTTTATTTCAGTGGACTGGTGCACTCCACCAGCCTTAAGCTCCCACTTATACAAGTATGCCTACCTAACAAGTCTGCTCATAGAGAAAACCCTGGACAAGTTCATATTGAGGTGAGCTGATTTGGGAAATAATCAGCAGCACCCTGGCTCACCTACCAGAGTTAGAAGAAACATTTATTTAAGGCTTTGGAGCCAGCAGTGCAAAATCAGGCATAATTATTAGTACCTGAAACATTGTCTGACATATAATATAAGCTGTTAAATGGCAAATAAACCACTGGGTACCTCTGGCTTATGATTAGCCCATGAAAATTTATTTCTATGAATTTTAGCCTTGAAAAGTTCTATGAATTTTAACGTTGTCATTAATTAACATTAAGTAATTTAGTCTTTTGTCTTTAATCCTTTAGTTTTTCGTATCCAGATGTCCAGTACTGGAAACATTTAATTTCTTTGCACATTTTGTAAACGGCGTTTTGTGTTAAATAAAAAATCAGGAAAACTATTTTAAAATTAAATGTTTTATTGCAAAGCAATATACCCTTCAGAAAATGACAGCTTCTATACAGATACATTGGGAGCCATTTGGTTCTGCAGAGTGGATGCAGTGATGCAGAGAATATTGCCACATGCTGTGGATGTTACTCATCTGATCCTGCGATGACTAGCAAAATCAGTTTCTTTCTTTGATTCATTTGTTGAGGGGAGACAATATTTCTCTTTTAGATTTCATAGGTGCTCCAATACCCTGCCTTTCCTTTACGATGACACATTTTCCTTTCAGTTTCAACATCAAAAGCAATATTGCACTGTATAACATATCTGGCTAAACTGAGGTGTTTGGGTGCTCTTAAGCCTGTAATCCGTTATATACGATACTTGTGTTCCCTGAGCATGTTGAAAATGTTGCCCTATTTCAGGAAGGTTTAATATAAACTGTCTTCTGAGAGGTGAATTAATTTTTTGCTCTCCCACCTTTATGCAAGTTATTTGAAATGTTTATTTGTCACTTTGTAGGTAATTTAATCACAGACCTTTAATGCAATTTGTTTTTTTTTATTGTTTTTTTATTAATTTTACACCATTTTCATCTCAATTAGCTAATGTTTTGTGTTATATTAAAATTTCTTTGGAGCTTTTTTGATGTGTATTTTGATCAGCGTCACTTACACCATTTCCCCATGGTTTTAGATTTTTTAACACCTGCCTTCTCACATGTATTCTTCCTGTTTTGCTTACTCTGTCTGTATTGTATCTCTTTGAACA
Source organism: Etroplus canarensis (assembly GCA_015106775.1). Taxonomy (NCBI): domain Eukaryota; kingdom Metazoa; phylum Chordata; class Actinopteri; order Cichliformes; family Cichlidae; genus Etroplus; species Etroplus canarensis. Next base: position 10,329 of record VUQH01013549.1, read on the forward strand.
AATATGACAATGAATCTAATTTTTTTCCTCTTCACTGTTTCTCAAGTATGAGTCAGATGAGCTGGAGAAAAGTGTGTATCAGGATTACGACAGTGACAGCGATGTCCCCGAGGAGCTCAAGCAAGACTATGTTGACGAGCAGACAGGTGATGCTCCTCTAAAGAGGTCAGTCCCGAGTCCAGGCCTCTCAGTACATCAAAAATCTGAAGACTGTCCGTGTATCTTATGTCTAAATCCATGTTCACCTTGTTTCATAACAGGTTTTATATTTCTGTGTTGGCAATTCTGCAAGAAAGAGTTGTATGGTTGGTTGAAAAGCAAGAAAAGGAAGTAATGTTTATCCTGTTATCAAGCATGTTGAAAACTACTCATCTCTGGTCTTGACAATTGAAATTATATCTAGATCATTTCTATTACAAAAGTAAATTTACCAACCTTAAAGAACCAGATCATGTTAAATGCATGTACCAAATTAAACTGATCTATACCTGAGGTTCTAAAAGCATGTGAAGTCATGCATTACACCAGTTTTCATGCCTCTAGCAACAACAATTTATGTTCGCCTCTGCCTCACCCTGCCAAGTCAGCAGTAAGCTTTTTGTATATCTATGAAAAATTATCTTCCTTTTTTACTCCTGCTGATGTGATTAGTGAATATTGTAAAATTACTCACTGTTAAAAAATGGTGAGGGCAGTTATACACAGCTCTGCTCAGTGTGTTAAAGCATTTGTTTTCTTGTGAAATAGAATTTGAATGAAGCAGGAGGAAGTTTTGTATTCCCCCTCTTTTATTATCACGGGTGCTTGAATTCTAAAGGAACCTATCATTTTTGTAAACAGCCACCATTTTAGCAAGTTAGAGCTATAAGTACAGTGTTGTGCAAAAGTCTTGAGCCATCCCTCATTTCTTTATATTTTGGTAGGAAAATGGGAAAAGAGGGGGTGCAACAATTTATTGACTCATGTGCAAACATCAATTGGAATAAAATAAAAAATGAATTTTGTACAATTCTAACAAGTTTAAATGTCAAGATTTGTTATGACCACCTTTATTCTTCAACGCAGCCTGAATTCTCTTGGGCAAGCTTTCTGGGAATTTTTTTAAGAAGTCTTTAGGAGTAGTTCTCCAGGCTTCTTGATGGACATTTCCAAGCTCTTCTTTGGATGTTGGCTGCCTTTTTTTTTTGGGTTTTCTGTCAGTATGATCCTGTTTCATGTTTAGGTCCAGGCTCTGTAGAGGTCAGTCCATTACTGATAGTTTCATTGTGTGTTTCTAGGTCCGTTTTTACTGCATTGGCAGTGTGTTTGGGATTGTATAATAATTTCCTGTGTTGTAAATTATGTTGGCAAATTATTGCGATATTTGTGCTCAGTTTTATAACTTCATGAGTCTGACAAGCCAGATATTTTTACTTTAACTATCACTACAGTTCCTCTTCCCTTCCTCATGTGTATTAACCTGACATTAGCCCATAGTCACTAAAATGCTTATTTCCTCTTTATAAGCAGAAATTACTAATGGCTAATTATTTAATGGGTTACATAGTCAGAAATGAGACAGACCATGTAATGATTTCTGCCCATGTAATGATTGCTGGCTAATATGGCTCAGCGAGCTCTATGTCAGGGTCTGGTGCTCCTGGATCACCAGTGCCGAGACTTCACCAGTGAGGCCTTTCTACATCTCCTACATTGTGAAATGGGTTCTGATTGACCAATTATGAGAACTGTGACCTACAGTAAAGGCTTTGAACCTTTCCCTATCATTTCAGGGGATTAATGATGCTTCCACATATTACTAAGTCTCTTTTCTCCTGATTCTGACCTACTTTCTCTCACACTGCCTCCTGCATGTATCAGTGTGCCCCGTGAGACCATGAGAAGCAAGAAGAAGTCGGACTACAACCTCAGTAAGACCAATGCACCTATTCTCACCAACACCACTCTCAACGTCATCCGGCTTGTTGGTAGGTCCTCTGCATGCACGCACACACACACACACACACACACACACGACTAACTTCTGTTTGTGAGGAGTTCAAACAAAGTGTGTCCTCCATGGCCTTCTGAGAGTTCCATTTATTCCTCATTTAAGCTTCAAATCATTGCACTTGGCACGCTCCAAGTCTGTGTGACTGAGCTGCACTAATAATGGTTAACCTTCGCCCTGAACGCTGACCTTCTGTTTCCAAAGAGGTACTTACATATATATGTGACGTGGCTGTGAAAGACATTAAGACCCCTCATTGAAAATGAGTCTAGTGATGTACACTCCTAATGTGATGGTGGTGTGTAAATCAGAATTAGAGCGGATATTTTTCTTACCTATGTTGGGGTTTAACGCAGGGAAGCTGAAAAATTTGGCTATGTGAATTCAGGCTGATACAGTTTAACTGTTAAAACTGCTAAACAAATTCTTTACAGTGAAATATTTCTCTTTTCTCATCTTCAAAGCTTAACTGCATATACAGTACAAAATGAAAGAACTGTATTTTTTTCTTTGTCTTTTTTCACACAGTGCATAATATTGATTTAGAGATGTGGAAAAATCTAAACCAGGACAAAGTCAAGGTTTGAGTCTGTGCAATCACTTCTAATTCAGTCTCTGCTGGACTTTGATGGAGTTAGATTGCTCCCTGAGTTCTTGGTGCAAAATTTAAGAGAAGGGGCTTGAAAAATGAGACTAGGAGAAATAGTGCTGTCTCAGTGGCAAAGCCAGCTAGATTGAGTTTATTTCTTCTTTTTTCTTCTTCCATACATCAGTTCTGAGTCAATGGTAACCTTGTTACGCCCCTGTACCTCTGTAGTTATTTCTTTTATTACCTTTCTACTAAATTAAATCCTTGCAATTTGTATGCAAATGCAATATGCTCTTGCTTAAGTTCTTCCCCAAAAGAATATGGTTCCACCATGATTAACTTTCAGTAGTTTAACTCTTTTAATCTTCTCCAAAATTTACTCAAGAACAGAACCATTTCATTCTTTAAACTGATGTTGAGTTTAAAATTGCTCAAGAACACTATGAATGCCCTCTATATCACTCTCAACCCTCTGGAATTCAGTCAGAAATACAAAGCTTCCATTATACTGTACTCAGTGGTAACTGTTATGTCTTTCTTTCATCTCTATAAAGGAAAGTACATGCAGATGATGAACATTCTGAAGCCAATTGCTTTTGACGTCATCCACTGTGTATCACAGCTCTTCGACTACTACCTTTACGCAGTGTACACTTTCTTTGGACGCAATGACATGGTACAGTATTTATTCATCAGTGTCACAGAGTGTTTATATGCAGTTTACACACATGCTACACTAAAGTTGCTCTTGAACCAAAATCTTGTGACTAAAGCCATTTTTGATTTTTCTCACGATCATTTTTGGATTTATTGGCTACTTGAAGTATTTTTAAAAAACTTTCCAGTGGTTTAAAAAATCATTTCAAAAAGGTAGAACCTTTTATTTGATCCTTTGAAAATGCCTCAAATGACTCTAAATAGATGTTTTTAACCTAAAAAATAAATACATTTAGTTAGCCAAAAACATAATGTTAAAGCATGGAGAGGGCAATACTATGAGCTCTTATGATGGTGCAGTTGAACTTTGCAGTGAAGAGGAATTTTAAAAACAATTTTATAAAATGCAAACATAAGATAATCCAGTTGACAGAAGTGGATAGTTCAGTGGGGAAATCACTTTTGCAAGAAAAAATGATGGTACTCATTTGATACCCTAACAGACTTGTTGGGATTGCTTTGTCATTTAACAACTGGAACAGAATAAGACATAACTCACTGATTTTGAACTCTATATTTTGGAGCCTTATTGTTATGATTGTGGCTACCAGCATGTAGGGTTTTGAAACCAGAAAGGCCATATTTGAATGAATTAGAGGGCTAAGTTGTAAGCTAATGCTAGTATGCTTGCTAGCAAGCTGCATTCACAAACTATGGGTGCAGTGCATAGAGACGCATAACTGCTAAGTAGTGCTAAGTAACAGACTAATAAAATATTACTACTTTAATCACCAGAATGAAAGAATACATCTTTTGGACAAATTGTACCAAACAGGAAGGCATATTATTTGTCAGATAAAAAAACACAAACAAGGTCAAGAGACCTAGCAGATTGCCATCTTTGTTGGCACACTTCTCAATGAAAGCAAACACATCCCTGTTTTAAAGCCTGAATTAAATAAACAAACTGGTGAGTTATAAAGAAAATTCATCCATCATAGAGTTGGCACGGAAGGTTAACTATGAATGGAGAACAAATCCCTTTCTGTACAAGGCTGTAAACATAGATTTAATGGCACTCACTGGTCTTTTAATACCATCTACCAGTGAGAATGCAGATTGCAACAGCTGAATACCTGTCGTCACCCTCTTCCTCTCCAAACCTGTCTGGGAACCTATGGTGGGTGCCTGTCTGTTTCTGGTGGAGTTTTCCGTGTCTCTATCCAGATCGAATTAAAAATGAAATTGAATAAGATTTAGGAAATAGCATTTCTGTTTTTGTACCACAGAAAATATAGATTATAGCCAGTGAATGATTAAAGCCATTTTGCATTGTGATAGCATTGTATGGCAAATACTAGCTAGCGGAAGCAAAACATGCTAAATTTAGTTTTTGGGTTTGTTTGTCCATTCTGAGCTACTATAGAAACGATATGCTTATGGAATGGGACTTGCTAAATTTGTATATAAAAATATCTTTTTGTAAGTGAAAAAACACAATAATTATTATCCTAAAGTGATTTTTGTACTACAAAAAAGCACAAATATGTATGCTAGACTCATTTTCTGTTAACAGATCAACTTAAAGCCTTTTTTGTTTGGTTTTTTTTTTTGCATTTCTGTGTTTGTTTCTTTTTTCTACCCTGGAGGTTGCTGTTTGGCCTAGATGCATCTCATTGGCTTTCTTCCCAATAAGGGCAAATTTATTTTAAAAAAAACTCAATAAAATATAAAACAGGAAACAAAGCGAGAACACTGGGTGTTCTTAAAAGTTCAACTGAAAAAAGGAAGTGCAAGCTTGTGAGTTAACTAAACCCCACAAGTAATCAAGAGTTTTTGTTTTGTTCATTGTAATTCTAGCTGTGTTTGGGGTTGCACTGTTGATATTACCTTCATACTCATTTCTAGAGCTTGAGAATATAACTTCTTGACACAAATTGCTCGATATTACTTCTGCTGCATCACTAGTAAGGTACTTTATGGAGATTGCCTGCATTTATTATTTCTACAGATGGATTTTTTTTTATGTTTATTAGATGATATACCATGAGATGTGAAATAACCACTGCTTCCATCTTTTCTCATTACTGTCTGTCTCAGAGTAAAAATTCAAGCTGAACTATTGGGTGCAGTCTTTGAGCCCAGTCTCTGCACTCAATCTAAAGGTTATTATGTCATTTATACTGTGCCTCACAAAGATAGAAAAAAAGCAGCATTTGTGTCAGTATCACCCTTAGGGATATGATAATGATAGCAACAAAATGACTTCTGTCCCACTGAGGTGGAAGAGATGAAGAGGATGAAAGCTCCATGGGGGCATGTCCAACTAAGATTATTGGCATGTGCGTGTTTTAAAGAGGGATGAGGAAAAGGTTGATAAGTTGTCACTGACTCCATGTCATCGTTTTGAAATACATTCTCTACTGTTTCTTTTATTCATATTGCTCTCTTCATACCACTGCCCACTTTGTCTTAAACTTTTTTCACTCTGAAACCATTTTTATCACTAAATCTATCTCCTTCATAGGTTTCTTCCTTCAGTCTGCTTTTCCAAATTCTTAATCTAAACATCTTAATCTTAATCTTGCTTTCACTACTCCATGTCCCGCTGTCTCTCTGTTTACATCTGTAAGTTTTACTGTCGTTGTTTAGCCATAGTATCTGTAGTCCTCAAAAATGTAATTTCATGAATCCAGCCATTTTCATTAATGGTCTCACCTGAAGAGAGACAGACAGCTAAATGCTAATGTCCCCATGAATCTTTAAAAAGCCTCTGGAAATTGCTAGTCACATATGCTGCTATTTTGACCTCTAGGCTCTGCTCTTTTTGCACAGCTAGAATCAAGATGGAGCTGCTTGACTCCCCCACTTGAAGAGTAATGGGTGGCATTAATATTCACAAGCATAAATACACCCATTATCTGTGTGTATTTGCCTTGTTAAGGCAAGCTGCACCACTGACAGTGCCGCACATGCTAAAGATGCATTATACGGTCTGCTCACAGATTTTCCATCGTTAATAATAACTTGAGTTTTCAGCTGCAGGGGCTAAGAGAGGCAGATTTGCAAAGACATTTTGGGAAAAGTGATTAATGTCTGAAAATTATATAAAGCTGAGCCTCAAGAAAAAAAACTTGTATATTTCACTTAGGTTTTTGCTCTGGGAAGACAGTGAATTACTGAAGAGACAGTAGATATAGTGGAAAAAGGACAGACAGTTGTGAATTGAATGATGGAGGGCTGATAAAGAAAATAAAATATTTTTATTTTGAAATATGATGGCAGCAATGTGGGAGGTGAAAGGCCACCTACTGAAACAATAGAGAGTGAGCATAGATAGATAGAGAGCAATAGAGTGCAAATCAGGAAAGAGAGTGCTTATTTTTCGCTTTCAACTCCTAACTGCCAAAAGCTGTTCACAATGGATGTTATTTATGAACTCATACAATAACACAGACAGTCACCTGTAACCTAAAATAAACCCGAACAACCCCTGTCTGCTCATATCTATCTTGAACACTGAAGCAACAATAATTCACGCTTGTACTTCTGCAATTTCCATACTACAACTCTGTAGCACTGCTTATCAGACCCTGCCTGCCTCCTGAATGATTATTCCTAACCATCCGATGCTTTGAAACCTCAGATACTCAGATATTTAGATTCTTAAATTACATATATCTGAAACCCACACTGACATCACATTAAGTTTTAAAACAACTGGGTGTGTATCACTCCTTCTGATGCCCCTTTAAATGTTTTCGGTGGGTTTAAAGTTTATAAAAACACAAAATAAATATTGAACCTATTTTAAGATGTGGCATTAACTATTAAGAAGCTTTGTGAACATTTTGGTCTTTGTGTTTTAAGTTAAAAAAACATAGAGTTAACACAGCAGTAACACCTAATTCTTAACTATTACTAGTTTACCCAACGTCATCTCAGTGTCTTCTCAATTTCAGGACAACTGCATTTTCAACTGCTGTACAATAGGTACTGATGAGTTCCAGTTTATGAAGCTACTGTGTCTTAATGTTCCCTTTTTCCCTATACCTGTCCGATTGGTATTTTCTCATTAGTTACAACAGTGCATAAGGCCCCAGTCACACCGGCCAAGAGGCTGGTTGGCAACTCCCTGGCAGCCCAAAATTCTTTAGACATTCTGCAACCGCTAAATGACTGAATTTGACATTTTTATTTACTAGATTAGTGACTGGTTGTGCAACTGTTTGCCCAATGATCCCAGATCAGATCTCTTGCCACGCACAAGCATGGACCAGTTTCCAGCTGAAACCATCCCTTAAGAAAGTTCCCTGAACACAGCAGAAATAAACAAAAATAAAATTATATTTTTACTCAACATATATAACACCTAAACACATCAGATCACAATGATAAAAAAAAGTCATGCTGGATATCTATACTGATATGGACTTGGTAATGAATTAGGAATGAAAGGATGTCACATCGTTTGATGGGAAAAAAAAATTTCAACTTACTATCAACCTAATTCAAAAACATCCCTACAATCAAAGTGAAAAATTATGCAGCAGGGTAGTCTATTTTGCCGAAATTTCATTCTAGCAACTCAGAATCATACTCAGTAGTTTGTATGGCCCCCGCGTGCTTGTATGCATGCCTGACAACGGTGGGGCATGCTAGTAATGAGATGACAGGTGGTGTCAGGATCTAGGTCTGTACGTCCCTCCATGGATATGCCTCCCCAGACCATCACTGACCCACCACAAAACTCTTCATGCTGAACAGTGTTACAGGCAGCATAATGTTCTCCACAGCTTTTCCAGACCCTTTCACATCTGTCACACGTGCTCAGGGTGAACCTGCTCTTATTTGTGAATAGCATAGGATACCAGTGGCAGACCTGCCAAACCTGGTATTCTATGGTAAATGCCAGTTGAGCTCCATGGTGCCAGACAGTGAGCACAGGGCCCACTAGAGGACGTCAGGCCCTCAGACCGGCCTCATGAAGTCTGTTTCTGATTGTTTGGTCAGAGACATTAACACTAGTGGGTGGTTGGAGGTCATTTTGTAGGGTTCTGGCAGTGCTCATCCTGTTCCTCCTTGCAGAAATAAACAGATACCGGTCTACCGGTCGGTAGGTTAAGGACCTTCTAAAGCCCTGTCCAGCTGTCCTAGAGTAACTGCATGTCTCTTGGACTCTCCTCCATGCTCCTCAGACTGTGCTGGAAGACTTGAACTACTGTGCAACCTCTAATTATTAAAAAAAAAACCAAAAAAAACAAACCATCAGTTACAATGTGTAAAGGTATAGCAATATAAATTGTAAAAACATAATTTTTGATCACTCACCAGTAATTTTCAGCTCTTTGGACTGCCTATGCTTTTTTCAAAGTCACATGTTATCTGGTAATAGAAGAGCAGGTGAGGGGTGAGTCACCCACTTAAGGTGGTTTCCGGGAGAGACTTGCCTCTGGCTCTACCCGGCTTCTGTTGACTCAGACCATTGTGACACCTGCAACTCTTCTGTGTCTGTCTCTGGCTATGGCACTGACTCCACTGACAGAACTTTGTGGCCAACACCTCTGGGCTGGCTGGTGGAGTGGCCTGGCTCCAAAATTGTCTGTAATACTCAGCCAGTAGTTGGTGAGTATTTGCAAAGTACAAGTGACCACGCCAATCTGTTTTTGAACAGAGCAATCACAAGAAGGTTTTTGCTGCAGTGCCAGATACCTCTTTGCAACCAATTTCACCAAGCAACAGCCAGCCACAGCTAGCAATTTAAAATAACCACTTGCCCAACCGGTCATGAAATACACAGTTTTCCCTTGCCTCCTATGATCGCCAAGGTGTCACTAACAGGTGTCTAGGCCTGTGTCACTGGGGTTTAAGCGGTTGATTTTAGAGCGACTGCCAGCAACCTCTGGCAACCTCTTGCCAACTAGTCAGGAATACATATTTTTTCCTAGAAATCCAGTTTCTTAATCTGTGTGACTGGAGTTTTAGTGGTCTTAAATTAAGGACTTTTTAAATGTTTGAACAGAACATTCCACTTTTTCTCCCATTATTGTAATGTTTGTTTGCTTATTTGTCTTTTTTGTGTTCTTCCTCTGCAGTCTAATGCTTTAAAATTGAGATTTTGCTTCTTGTTTTTCCTTTCTTGCTATCCATTCATCATCCATAGCCTGTTCCAAGCCCATCTTTGCCAGCTCATGGTGGTAGAGAGGTGGGCACTGCCAGGGTTGTTGGCCCTGCTTGCTTGGTAAGAGTACAGCCTGAAGTGTTGTGACTACTTCAGGGTTGTGCTGCCTTGTTAGTCCAAAATGCTAGTGAGCATGTGTATTGTGGCTGTTTTGAAGCTCTTAAGATGTGTGCAATTTGCTTTCATGAGTGACAACAAGCACACCTCAAAGTGATTCCAGAGACATTTAGATGTTGAGATTTCTGTGCTTTCACCCTCTCCACTACATTTTCCTCTGGGCTGTTGTCTGTCACCTACTGTTGTTGGTGTGATTGTCTGATTTTGATGTCTTCCCAGTTACTCCTCCCTCTTTAGGATTTGAGTCAGCTAGAAGCGGAAAGTAAAGATTCTCTTGTCTCTGACTACGTGAGATGAGAGCAGATGTTCCAGTGTGTGCGTGCTTTTATACTCTGCTAAAATGTGTACTCCTATAGAGGAAGGCTTTTTGTGCACATTTCAGACTCTCACTGTGTATATATATATATATATATATATATATATATATATATATAAGTGTGTGTGTGTATGTATTCTACAGTATGAGTCATCAGGTCTGGGCCTTATCAGTAGCAGACTGAGAACCACACTGAACCGGATCCAGGAGAGCCTCATTGATATGGTAAGACTGCATCTCTCTCTCTCTCTCTTTCACCTTCTCTTCTGTTCACCCTTTCTCCCTCTTTCTCTTTCACTATTGCGCGTTACCTCATTGCCTGTCTCATTTTCTGACACAAACATGCTAACCCAGCTCTATACCCCCCATCCTTATGCACCTTTTTGCTCTTAATGCCTCTCCCTTTAGTTTTTTGGCCATCCATTCTGTCCATGCTGACCATGTTGTCTGTGTGGTCTTATTGTTTTGAGAGTCCACAGCCAGTGTCACAAAATGCATTATGGGTCATCATTATCTGACCATTGGTCACCCAGACTCACGTACACCTCCCTCTGTTTAAATGGACAGACCAGGATGGATGTGTGTGTTATTCCATTAGAGCTTTCTACCTCTGCTCCTCTCAGTAATATTACATAGTGACAATTAGAGTGGTGCAGTCCACTTTTTGTCTGATAATGTATCTTTCTGCAGTCTGTCTCTGCTATTACATGATGATACTTACTTCTGCCTTTCACATGTCTCCATATCTGATGCCCTTCTTGGCCTGTTTTTTTTTTGTTTTGTTTCTTATGGCACTGTACATTAAGTTTAATTTAGTTCAGTATTATTTATATAGTTTATATTAAAAAAAGTAGTGTCAGGGCAGTTTATATTGTAATATAAATATTCTGCAATAATATAACAAGAAACATAATTCCCTATGAGCAAACAGTTGGTGAAAGTGAGGCGAAAGAATGGTTAATGTGAGAAGAAAAGTTAGAAACAACTATAAACTCTCTTCAAGCTGGCAGGGCAAGTATCTGTAGATAAGTAGAAAGCACAGGGTGCTCCAGAGGCACTGATACCTGCAGAAAGCACAGGGAGAGAGAGGACAGAGAAGAAATAGCACAGGAGAAAGAAGGCATAAAGTTAATGAAATGCAATAGTTGCTTATAAATGCATGGAGAAAGGAGATATGCTCATGAGAGGTCCCTAGGTAGCCTAAGCAGCAAAGGTAAAGGAAGGTTCTAGGTCAGTTGAGCCAACTTTATCTATAACCCTAATCAGAAAGTAAAGTTTTATACCTGATTTTAAAAATGGGGAGGGTGGGTGCCACCTAAACCCAAAGTGGGAACTTCTTCCTCAGGAGTGGAGTTTGATAAGTTAAACCCCTGCCTCCCAAAGTTCTTTTGGAAGCTCAGGTAACCACAAATAGGTGGCATGCAATTAATCACTTGCATTTGAGAAGTCTGGTGTTGCATGTAGTAAACAGCAAAAAAAAAAAACCAGTCTGCTCAGGATTTTGCTTTGTAAAAATAATTCTAAATTCTTTTGCAAACAGTGGCTGTTGTACTCACATAGTCTGGGACTGGATATACATCGGCTACACTGAAAGCCCTGAGATATGGGAGGTTTTCTCCAGAGCCTAAGTCAGCAGACACTTTTCTCTTCCTTGAACAGTCAGCTGAAGCAGCACATTATTGCATTGTTTCAGAAAGCCTCACGATGGTATTTGTCTGTGATAGCAGTGCTGGTAGCCTTCATAGCTTTGGAGTTTGGAGGTGGCCTGAGGAGAAGGAAAAAAAAAAAAAAAAGAATCAAAAAAAAAAAAAAAAAGACTCATGAATCGTGAAGGCAGAGCATAGAATAATGATAAAAGATTTTTTTTACAAATCCCAGAAAATAATGAATTATCCATGCTTTAAATTGCTATGTGCAGTCACATGTTTTCTACCCTCAGGGGGCCCAGTAGCAACTATTTACACCTAAGTAAATTACTGAGTAAACTGTGAGCTGTTTTCAAAAATCAGGCAAGCTGTGGGTGACATGCTCAGTGCCCAACTGATCAAATGGACTCAGACAAACAGATAAACTATAAGCAGAGAGAAAACGAGAACAGAAGAATTGAGTTGAATTGAATTGCACTGAGGCGTTAATATTTTTTTGAGATTGTGAGTTCTCTCAGAAGACAAAAGTGTGCTAAACCAAAAGCACTTGGATGCACACGCACATTTCAGGTAAGCATAATCATGTCACTTTGTCCCTGAATAAGAGCTATTTCTAACTACCTTAGAGGGACAACATGGTCAGGCTCTATAATTACACCAGTGACTTTAGAAAACAACTACACCTATCCTTTCTCTAGTGTCACGGCAGATTCTTTTAGTCTGTCTTTTCTCATGCAAAACAATTTCAGCTCATCTTAATAAATCATTCAATGTTGGAAAAATGCCCTATTTTCCAAACTAACACAGCACTCCCTATTTTTTTTCTCTGTTTTCATCTTTGTCTTGCTCCCCTTTTGTGCTTCTGTGTTTCTCATCATTACCTACACACATAAATATAACAAATGCACAGTCCAGAGTTAACTTCCTATTGCCTTTTATTTAATACCATTTTTCCCCTTTTTTTTTTAGATGAGGAGGGATATAGGCTTTGAATCCTTCTTTTTTAGACTGGTGACTTAAGTCCATAGTGAACATGTACTTGTATTTCTGCAGAGTACAGAAAGTATTCCACCTGCATACAAATACACAAAACCCCACACTCCAGAGACTGCACCAGGGTAGACCTCATTTGTAAACAGATTATAAAGTTAATTGCACACTGCATGTCAATTGAGCTGCCAAATCCTTGTGGTTTTGTTCCCCTGATTTGCCATCACAACTGTCTTATTCCAGAACCAATGTGCCGTTAATGACTCAGAGTCCCATATGAACGCGAGTGAGATTCCATCTCATCTGGTTTCAGGTACAACGTGGCTTCGGCTTAAATTAGGACTCCATGGGGAAAGTAAAAGATCAGCCCTTAGTTTATGTTCTATTTCTCTACCTCTCATATTCTTGATTACCTTTCTAAAACCCTGGCAGTAGTCTGGGTTTGACAGTTTTTTGTTTCAAGTTCACTCCCTGTGAACTTTGACCATTTTATTTAAAGTGTTTGAAAGGTTGTGAGACTAGGGAGATGAATTGGGAGAGAAGTTGTGAGGTACTACACAAAACATTTGTTACGCAATTTTTAATCACATGCGCTGTCTATTTCGATCAAAATGAATTGGCTCCTGTGTAAAATCATCATTTGCTTAAAATCCTCACTTGAAAAAATTCACATTCTTTGGTGCTATAGCTTGGGGCAGGTTAGATAACTGTACCATATCAGAATAATGTCATGAACCCCATCAGTAACCATATTAGCACTGCCAGAAGGTTCAGCTGTGACAGCTGTTGAGAGCCGTTGCTGCAGGCAACCTCCTGAAGAAAACTGACGAAGACATGGCTCTTAAAGTGAAATGATTGGAAATCTACCTTTGGCTGACTAACCTTTTACATCTCTCTACGCAAACTAACAGTAATTCATCTTTCAGTCAGGTAAACCTTTTATCAAACTTATTTGTGCAAGTATTTTGCTGTCACGTCTTTCAATTTTTATCATTCCATCTTATCTGTTTGTTCCATCACCTCCTTCTCTTCAGCAGCTGTGTACCAGAGATTACATGCCTCTTAGCTCTCAGCACAAACAACTGCTTGTGTTGTCACACAGTTTGTTGGTGCTTCTGACTGAGTACATAATGCTGTGTCCTGAGTTGTGCTGTTCACGTCGATTAGGGCATAAAGAAAAGATCATACGGCTTGAAAATTGTACTTGATTTTAGCCTTATGGTTGTTGAGATCTAACCACAATTGCGTGCTGTACTGATTAGCTGTGTCTTTGTGTGTCCATAAGACTGCTCATGAGGTACTCAACTTTGGAGTAGAATGGGCTTTTTCAGGCTTGGCACTGAAACTACAGGTAATTTCTGCGCTGGCACCAGTAATTTTTCAGTGAGCTGGCCTGCAGAAATGAGCATAAACAGATGTGCTGATAAGCAGGAAACACTTGTACCAAGAAATTCTAAACTTCCACAAACAATCATCAGAATCAAAATACTTTATTAATCCCAGGAGGGAAATTGCATTTTGTTACAGACACTTATTTACAGAAGTTATCTGTAAATAAATATAAATCTGAAAGGCAAAAGGAAGATTTAAAAATATCTATGTATAATGTTCAAATATAACATAAATAACTCCAAAGTTGAACATTATATACAGTATGTAAAAGATATGGTGATAGAAAGAAACTAGTCAAGGTGTCACAGGAAGGAATTAGAGTTTGATGGCCACAGGTAGGAATAATTTCCTGTGGCGTTCTGTGGTACATAATGGAAGAATAAGTCTGCCGCTGAACTTAACTCCTGTGCCTGTGCCCGTCATGCACGTCATGGAGAGGGTATAAATGGTTGTCCAATATTGTCCTCCTTTCTGACACCACTGTCAGAGAGTCAGGTTTCACACCAACAATGTTACTGACCTTGTAAATCAGTTTGTTGAGTCTATTGGTGTTCACTACTCTCATTCTGCTGCCCCAGCACACTACAACATATAGGATAGCACTGACTACCACAGACTCAAAAAAAAAATCCTAAGTATTGTCTGGCAAATATTGAAGGACCTAAGTCGTCTCAGAAAATAGAGACGGCTCTGGCCCTTCTTGTAGATGCACTCCTGTGTGTTTAGTGTAGTCCAGTTTGTTGTCAGTGTTGTAGTCGTTCACTATTTCCACACAGGCCCCATGGATGGAAACGGGGGTGAGTGGTGTTTCTGTCCTCACGTCCACAGGCAATTCTTTAGTCTTTGTCACACTAAGCTGTAGATGGTTATGTTCGCACCGTGTGACCAATTTGCCCACTACAGTCCTGTACTCTTCTTCATTACCCTCTCTGATGCACCTCTCTACTGCAGAGTCATCAGAAAACTTCTGAAGGTGGCAAGTCTCTGTGCAGTAGCTAAAGTCTGTGGTGTAGAGAAAAGGAGAGGGAACGGCTCCCTGAGGAGCTCCAGTGTTGCTGACCACATTGTCTGACACACAGTGCTGCAGATGCACACACTATGGTCTGGCAGTCAGGTAATCAATAATCCAGGCCACAAGGAAGGCATCCACCTGCATTACTCTCAGCTTCTCACCCAGTATAGGGCTCGTGGTGTTGAATGCAATGGAGAAGTCAGAAAATATGACCCTCACTGTGCTCAGTGGCTTGTCCAGGTAAATGTAGATGCAGTTGAGCAGGTAGATGGCTTCTTCAACTCCAAGTCTCGGCTGACAGGGGATCCATTAGGGAGGTGACCATGGGCAGGAGCTGGTCCAGGATAAGTCTCTCCTGGGTCTTCATTATGTGTGATGTCAGTGTCACAGGTCTGCAGTTTTTAGGAACATGACGTTTGGCACAGGCTCGAAGTATGACCTCTTCCGCAGCATGGGAACCCCTTTTTTTTTTACACAGGCTCATCTGGAAAATATGCCGCTATATATCACAAAGCTGAGAGGCACAAGCTTTGAGGACCCTGGGGCTCACATCATCAGGACCTGTAGACTTACCTGGGTGAAGTCTCATCAGTTGTCTCCAGATCTGGTCAGCAGTGAAGGTGACAGGTACGGGTGAGGTAAAGGGTTAGGAAGGAGGGTATGAAGAGTGCCATGAGCCTGGGGGTCAGGGGAGGAGGTTGAGAGGCAATGAAGAAGAGGTGGGGTGAGAGGAGGAGTGGCTGGTGGTAGTAAACCACCAGCAGGAAGATTGGAGCTGTGAGTAGCTGCCGCACAGTCAGATCTGTTAAAGAACAGATTTAAATCATTGGCCCAGTCCACACTGCCTTCAACTCCTCTGTCACAGTTTGGTCTTAAACCAGTGATGGTCTTCATGCCACTCCAGACCCCTCTCATATTGTTCTGATGGCATTTCTACTCCAGTTTACTCCTGTAATTGTCCTTGGCCACTCTCATTGACCTTTTCAGTTCCCTTTGAACTACTGAAGGCCCTCTTCTTCCTGTGGAGGGGTACTTTGATGTCCTTTGTCACCCAAGGTTTATTGTTTGGGTGACACTTAACATTTTTAAATGGGATTATGGCATCAGTGCAAAACTTAGTATAGTCCATGATTAATTCTATAAGACCATCAATGTCCATTTCTGCAGCTCACAGAATACCTGCTAGTCAGTCACCTCAAAGCAGCCCTGCAGTGTCCCCAGAGCTCCCTCTGACCATCCCCTCACTGTTTTCATGGTCACAGGCTACCTCTTAACAGGTGGGACATAACAGGGAGTGAGGTGAACCAGGTTGTGATCTGAAACGAGCAGGGGTCGGCAGAGAAACTATGTGCATCTGCAGCAGATCTATCATCGACTGCATTTTCTTTCACTCACATCCACACACACTTCACACTGAACCCAGCCATTAGTTCTTGTCTCTCATGAGGGCACATCGCTGTCCATGTTGGTCTCTCTGTTGTGGCCTGCTGTCTCACTCTGTTAATGGTGCAATAATCCAGAGGGGAGTGCCATTTGACAAGGATTATAGATCATAATTGAGCATCATGATGTTACAGTTTATGCTTTAGCTGTCAAGATATCACAAGAATTGACGTTTTGTTGGAGTTTTAGTGGAACATGTACATACAGTTTATTGAACAGCCCAGCTACCGGTCATGCTCCTCCACTGTGATGTGGGGATGGTATAGCCCTCTGGACACAGTAACATAGATTCTTGTCAGTAACGCCGCGTCAACTTCTGTCAATGAATCGTCACAACTCCCATTGCTACGTAGTGCTAAACAAAATTATGCATTTCAATCTAAATATGATTTGTGTTTCCTACATTATCTTTACTCCCCACACCAGCTCCATATTCATTATTTTGGTTAAAGTGGATCTACTATATTAGACTGTATACTGTTACAATGGTGGGTGCTCGTATTAAATATGGTCAAAATTTCAAATAATAGATAAGCATATGTGTAAGTAATCCCTTTGTGACAGTTTTAAACACTCTTGACTTTTTGTATAATTTCAGTGAGTAGATACCTGTAATATCACAGCATACAGAAATTCCACTTACCTGCTGTTCAAATCTTTCATTTATGAGAGGAAGCCAGTCAAAGGAAAGTAGGCTTAAGTGAAGGAGAGCTAATTGGCTTTTTTCAGTCATCTTTTGAACTGAGAGGCTGCACCAAGACCCAGTATAAGATACATAAGGATTATTTTGAATTATGAATCATGTAAAGCTAGTCTTGTAGAGTCCGAGAATTTAGAGCCTGAAATAAATATAACATGTTCTCTTAATTCATGTAAAGCTTTGCGAGCCTATACCCCTCAAGCCAAGCTTTTCCTTCCTGTAACATAGTTGTTTTGCTTTACCAAGTAAAGTGAAGAGACCAGCAGCTGTGGGAAAAGACGTTGTCAGAGATGGACTTAGAAGGGCCGGGCGATGTCACACAAAATAAATTAAGGCCCTAATTCCGTTTGACATTCATCTAATGAGAACCAAATTTCTAGTATTAGAGTGACAAAAAGGCACAATAGGATCCACTTGACAGTAATTGCCTGGCAGCCAGTCTGTTCCACTTGGTCATAAATCTCTGTTGAATGGATTGGAGAGGAGTAAGTAGTCAATCACGATAGATTGAGATACTTCAGCTGAGAGATCACCTTTCAACTCCCAGCTTGAAGCTTCCTTCATGACAGTTGTTATTACATAATTACAAAGTTGTCAGAGTTTAATGAACCCTTCAGTTTTTTTCCTGAGAAATTATGATGAAAAGTTGTCATGCTCTTATACCTGCAGACACAGGTTTGCAGTTTAACTTTTATTACCAACTGCTTTTACCCATTTGAAATGCTTAAAAGATAAACTTGCTATTTTTTGGTGTGAAAACCCTGATTTAAATTACCCTTCTAGAAGACTGTTAAAATGAGCAAGCATCTGAAAACAGCAACCAGTGACCTTTTTGGTGAATTTTGTTGTTACCTAATTTCACTTTTCAGAATGTATTTTATTAGAGATGGAACATATAGATCGTTTAAAATATTAATTAATTTGCTTTATTAGATCCACCTATCAATTTCTTTTACCACTTATCCAGTTCAGGGTTACATGGGGACTGGAACCCATCCCAGCTGTCATGTACCATGGACAGTTTACCAGTCCATTGCAGAGCTACCACAGAGAAAACAGTCAAACATTCATGCTCATAATCCCACTTTCAGCCAATTTAGAATAATCAGTTAACCTAATGTGCATGCCTTTGGACTGTGGGAGGTACCCGGAGTACCCAGAGAGGACCCACACAGATGCACAGAGAATGTGCAACTTCACCCTGAAAGGGCCCAGCCAGCTGATTCAAACCTAGGACCTTCTTGCTGTGAGGGGAAGTTCCAGATCTTTTTCTTCTCTTTCTTTCAGCTGCTCCCTTTAGGGGTGACCACAGCAGATCATCCTATTCCTTTCATCCTCTTCTGTTAAGCCAATCCTCTGTATATCCTCCTTCACTACATCCACAAACTTTGTCTGTGGTCTTCCTCTTTTCCTCCTGCCTGGTAGCTCCATCTTCAGCAGCCTCGAGTCTTTTTGTCATTGCCACTGTCTCCAAACCGTACATCATAGCAGTTCTCACTGCTGTCTTGTAAACCTTCCTTTTCATTCTTGCGAAGGTGCCAAATACTAGAAACAAATTTTTCCACCATCCTAAATCTGAGGCTTTGCTAGTTTTTTGGTTGCTTGGGGGTTTTGAGTGTGTTTTGAATAGTGCGAAAGGGCTCTTCTCGTATATCTGCTGCTGCTGACACATACTGCCTCCAGTACCAACTATAAAATTAGCTTAGAATGCTAACCAAGGTTGTGCTACTTGGCAGATTACCAAGTGGGCATGTAGAGAAAACTCAACAGTCATATAGATTATCTATCAGAGGTGAGCGCTGACCTAGAAAAACAGATTATTTGTTGAGGCAAGCAATGTCTGCAATGCAGACTGTGGCTGTTTAGAATAAATGAGGGAGCCAGTTGCTATTGTTTGTTTCTATGGTGCGCACTTGGAGTAGGGTTGCTTAGAAACTGCTAGAACGAAGCACTTGGGTGATTTTGCATTCAACAGTAAGGGCGCTATGTGAAGTTGGAAGAGCAAATATGAGATAAGTGGAGGCTGGTAAAAAATTTTCCCTTCATAAAATGCAATCCTTTATCTGAGAAGAAGTGTTCACCCTGATCTGTAGAAGGCTTTAGGGGCACTTTGTCCTAAGGCATTTTAGAAAGGGAAAAATGTGTCCCATGTGAATTTAAAAGAAAAAACAGAGCACACGCAAAAATTGAACATAAGTACGCACATTTATCTGTCTCTCATCATTAAGAATAATTTTCCGTTGGGTAAATATCTCAGCCCTCTCGTCTTTGATCCGTTAGACGAAAAACACCAGGGACTGGCAGTCATCAAGCTTCTCCCGCATCCCTGTTTTTATGTATTAGTCAAAACTTTGCTTCTTATCTGTTTTGAATTCTCTCCCCAGATGATCACTTTCATAAGTATTCTTTTCAGTTGGATTTCCAGAGCTCAATTTCCAATCATTGCATAAGAAAGATAAGCTGCCTGACTTTGAGGCTTCATGTCTTCATACTCAACAATGCTGTTGGTCCACATGGGGAAATAACTAGGATATTAATGTCTCATAGGCAGAAACAAAACTTATTTTCCCTTTTGTCTCTTCAGAGAATATTAAGATCCTCAAGAATGTTGAAGTGGACAGTTAGACAAGCTATCCTTTCTTAACTACTATGTGTTGTCAGAGCTTAAAATATCATGGTGGTGCTGCTTTTCATAATTTTGCCATTTACTGCTTAGCTTCAACAACTTGAGTTGCAGTTTATAGTCTTTTTTGTGACTTTTATAGTACATTTGCAAGGATTTCTCGGTTAAATACAAAAAATGTGGTCTATTTCTACTCATTTGTAGACGAGCACAATCTAACTACAGTACATTACACTTTCCAAGAGTTGGGACAATCAAACAGAATCTAAACAGGATGCAAACTCTTAAACTGAAACTACACAGATTGAAAATAGTACAGTGGCAGCATATCAAATTTTGGGGGGGGGGGAGAAATTTGATGCCAAATTTTTATTTTAATAATGCTCTCAGAGACAAACTGTTTCTTGATTATTACTATTCAGCCTCTGTTAAATGCTTTGCTTTTTAAAACCATACATCAGGTTTGATCCAGTTTTACCAAGTACTAGTTTTTAGTGTTTTATAGCAACTATCAGTCTGTAGACCTTTTGTCTTACTGTGCGTCGTTCAAATCCAGGCCTCCAGCTTTGTGCATCTGTCTATACAAAAAAAAAATTTAAAGGCATCAACTTAGGCTTTGGGAAATTGTATTGCGCCTGTACCCAATCTAAATTGCAACTGTAGTTAATAAGAATCATATCCACATCTCTTAAGTCAGAGGTTTGAATTACTTAAGTATGCTTCATGTATTACTTTTGTTAAGAATTATCCAGGGGGCAAACTAACAATGGGATGAAACTATCTGTCAGAGGAAAGTTGTTTTTTTCCCCTCATCGTTTAACATAAGAGGTCTTAAAATGCTTCATTAACTCAAGGCCACTTCAGAGTGGCAGTGCCAGGCAGATAATCAAAACAGAGAGCCCTCACAAAGTAAGGAATTGTTCTCTTCCTTCAGTCCTTCTTTTTGGCCCCACTGTGTTGATTCAATTTATTCTAAGCTTTGAGAAACTCACTGATATTTTCTTTTTTGGATAATACTGAAGAAGTACATTTTTGTTCAGATCTCACTGGTGGACTTGAATTATTTTATATATACAGTAAACAATTGAAATTGTTGTACTGGGCTATTGATATTACAGGTACATCTCAAAAAATTAGAATAGCATGAAAAAATTAAATATTTTTTGCCACTCATTCCAGAAAGTGAAGCCCATATATCATATAGATTTATTACACATAGACTGAAATATTTCAAGCCTTTATTTCTCAAAATTTTGATGATTATGGCTTACGGATAATGAAAACCCAAAATTCATTGTCTCAGAAAATTTGAATATAGTGAAAAGTCAATATTGGAAAGTCATGGTGTCACACCCTAATCAGCTAATTACCTCCAAACACCTGCAAAGGTTTCCTGAGCCTGTAAATGGTCTCTCAGTCTGGGTCAGTAGGCCAAACAATCATGGTGAAGACTGCTGATTTGACAGTCAGTGACATCCTCCACCAGGAGGGTAAGCCACGAAAGATCATTGCTAAAGAAGCTGGTTGTTCACAGAGTGCTGTATCCAAGCATGTTCATAGAAAGTTGAGTGGGAGGAAAAAGTGTGGTAGGAAAAGGTGCACCAGCAAAAGGGATAACCGCAGCCTTGAGAGGATTGTCAGGCAAAATCCATTCAAGAATTTGGGGGAGCTTCACAAGGAGT
>VUQH01013555.1:2507-25115 GCA_015106775.1 Etroplus canarensis
AAGTTCAAATGAGCTTTCTCTCTTCAGCAGCCTCTCAAACACAGCCTTCTCTCAGCCAGCCTTGATCGACAGTCGTTTGTTGTGAACCTTTCTGAAGCGAGCTGCTCTCAGCATCACTTCCTCCTGAGCTTTCTTCACGGTCACATCTCTAACTTTTCCTGGTCCCCAAACACACAAACACGAGCTGCTGAAAAAGTTATCACAGTTTGTGCATCTGTAATGGGTGTAAATGGAACAGATGACCCATCCATGGCTTTTTAAAGTGGGGGGTTTTATTCCTGGCCTGCTCTACTTTTTAGTTTCTTGCTTTTTTCTTGTTGAACCCTCAGTTTTGTGGTCTTCAAAACCATCTTGATTAGTCTTAGCTGCAATTCAAGTTCTATCTCTAGCTCCTGCAAAGGTTGTAAAATATGTATTTTAATGTTTTCAAATGTGTGAGCTATTTTTTTTTTTACTTTCCTGATCCCACTGAGAGTCTGTGGACTAGAGAACATTTGACTTTTATCTGACCTGTTTATTTTTGATCTGTTCCTCATCTCTCACGTCAGTTTCTTCTGTACAGGCTGCCTGTCTCCCTGAGCATGTACTGTGTGTGTTTAACTGTTTCTGTAGATGGGCTTTGTCTCCCTCTTGTGTCCCATTAAGGTCTTCCAGGCTCACTCTCCTATAAATCTCTCTTAAGTGCAGTTTCTCTCAATTCTTCATCACATTCTACACCTGCTTCGGGATCTGCTCATCAATTTTCTAATATACAGCCAAACAAATTGAGTTTGAGTCACTAAAAGAAGAGGCCATCGGGTAAAGAGAACTTAAAGACTCATTCTTTCACATCCTCCATGCAGATCACTGTGTGAAAATAATGAAACTGTTTGTAACTGCACTCTCTTTACCTGATCATGTGCTGTTTGTGGAGCTCATCATCTGTGCAGCTTGATACTCACACTGCATCGGCTGAGTGCACCACACACATATATATATGAATTCAAGTTCCCTTGCATTTACACTAGGCCCTTTTTGTCCACTTTTATCATCCACATGTTCTGCAGCTGCTTCCTACCTCTTTCATCTGTGTTTGGTGGGGACTGTTGTAACTGATGTCCACCTCTTTATGACTACAGTATACCCAGCTGCACACTGTAGATCTAAGTCTAATAGAGCAGCAGCCCCAACCTTTTTTGTACCAGGGACCGGTTTCATGCATGGACATTTTTCCACGGATCAGGTAGAGGCGCAGGGGTTCCGATAAAAAAAACCATTATGAGATCACATTCTGTAATCAGAATGCACCAGTTACACTTTGTATTAGGCAATTACAATAATTTTACACTATAATATCAACTCAACACCATGCAGAGTCAGTGGGAGACCTAGGCTTGTTTCCCTGCAACTAGATATCCCATCTGAGGGTGATGGGAAACAGTGACATGATGCTTTCAGCTCAGACACATTTATTGAGGTGGTGGCCCTCAGTAACTGCTTTTGTCCTTCATGTTCACATTTCTTCTTCCAAAAAATTCAAAAGGCTTTGTCTTTGAACACTGGGTGTTTTGTCTCATGGTTTCATTAGCCAGTCGGTCACTGCAAATTACACATAGCGGGTGTGGTGCTTGTGTATCACCTGTTGCAATGAACCCACAACTCAGGTAAGAATCTTTGGTATATATGTACCTTTCGGCTGCTCCCTTGTATTCTCCACCAAGGGGTCGCCACAGCAGATTAATCCGCATTGGTAAGCAGAAATTCTATGCTGGATGGCCTTCCTGACACAATCCTCCGTGGTGAGAGGGGCTGGTGTCCTCACCTGGGATCAAACCAGAGACCTTTCGCTTGTAAGGCAAATGAGCAAACCACTACGCTACCAGGGACACTAGATGCAGCTTTCTTTTTCGCTGGCAGTCTATGATCTTATGCGGTCCCATTGTATGCTCTTTCCTTCCCAAAAAAGCTCTCCACTGGATTTTGTTTGTAGCTTATGTTATTGTGTCGCTGATACGTGAAACAGTGTGCCAGAGTCAGGTCCGTTAGTGAGGCGAGCGCAAAACAGCTGTTTTTCAAAATGAGATCTCAAAGAAGAAAGAAAAATGCCTAACATTTTAACCGCAAAATATTTTCTTTGCAGCCCACTACTGGTTCAGGGACCCCTGTAAACAGTACCTTTGGAATGTGGTGGAACAGGAGATTCACATCGTGGATGTGCAGCGGACAAATCTGCAGGAGCTGTGTGCGATCTTGTCAGTATGGACCAAAATCTCTGAGGAATGTTTCCCGCACCTTGTTGAAGCTTTGCCACAAGAATTAAGACAGTTCTGAATGCAAAAGTGGGGACAGTCCAGAACCGGCGAGGTGTATCTAATAAAGTGGTCTATGAGTGTGCAATGCAGTCTGTTACTGAGTTTATATAAGTGCATATTTGACTGAAACAGTGAAGACAATTAATTACGAGATGCCTTTATTGTACTTTTTGGAATCCAGTGCCGCTGACACGAGAAAATGGTCCTATCCCTCCCTCCCCCTTTACAAACGCAACCTGAGAGGGAGGGGCTGCAGGGTGGGATGTACCGTGATCCCGCTTGTAGTCTTAAATTAAACACATAATAGTGAAGACACATCCAGGTGCAGTTCCACAGACACGCACGACATGCATTCAAAAAGGGACTTCAAAGAACGCAGTGACTCCTGGTTCACACGTACGTTTTGTCTCGAAAAGTAAAGACGACAAAATTAATACCACTTTAAAAAACAGTTAGCTGTTTTTATGGCCCACGATCAGTCTATAGTAATTCAGGCTCCGTCAATTTTCCACTTACAGGAGAAAACAAAAAGGCAAAGAGACACACTACTATTCATACTGGGAAAATGGTTTAAATATGGAAGTGGATGATTCATAACTTTCATATTTTAATTTTTTTTGTTTTAATTAATGTATACTTTAATGAGAATACAACTGTCTCACTAAAAATCAGCTCATCTAGGTAAAACTAGGCCTGTCCACTGTATCTAAGTAAAATATATAAAGTCCAGACAAGGGCTCAGCGGGTCATTGGTCCAATTGGAAGTGGGTCACTTCAGTCTTCCTCGCTGCCACTGGCTGAACGTTCCTGAAAGAAACAGAAAGGAAAGAACAATGTAGTTTTTCTATCCAACAAGGCCTTGCTATGGAGGCTGCACTGCGATGGAGCATCCATAAAAAGGTATCACAGAGAAATAATGTAAACTGAAAGTGGCATGGTAATACTATCAGTGATTAGGTTGTTGTGTCTCTAATGTCAAGATCAAATATTTTTATTTGCTAATCGATTTGTACTCATTTCTAAGCCTGTCTTATCCTGGTCACGCTCAACGAAAACTGAGCATCTTCAACTCTATCAACATCACTTCAACAAGGGGTCATCACAGAAGATAAATCTGTATATGCCATTCAGTACAGATTTTACATTGGATGCCTTTCCTGATACAACCCTCCCGAGTCGAGTAGACTGGCTTCTGACCCTCGAGGCTGACTTTTAGGGAGGGGTTAAAACACTTAATATATAACACAAGAAGAAAAAAAATAAGAGTTTGTAGTGAAAAGTATTTGTATTGAAAATAAATGCAAAAGAGTACAGTTTTGCACAGAGTATTTTATTTTTCATACTCTTTGGAAGGCAAAATCATCAAATTAACATCCAATTAACCATGTGACCCTCTGACACAAGAGTACTCCATTTACAGCTATTGAAAAAAAATCAGAAACTGTAAATGCCATTTTAGCACCAATTTTGCTCATTCTTTTAAACAGACTCTAAAAGTAACTGAAAGCTCCACTGTTGAAACTGTAAAAGACATCATCTATATACAACCTTCAGCATAAAGCCACAAGAAACATCAACATTTGTCGCTCTTATATGCGTATTTCTCCTCTCACCTCTTCCTGTTCCTCCTCACTGTCGTCATCGCTCACCACAGGTTTAGCTCGGGACCCACGGCCCCGCCGCCGTTGTCCTTTTCCTCCTCGCTCCCCCTTCTCTTTCCGACTGAGTTTAATCTTCACCTTGACTGAACGAGCTGATGGGGAATCAAAATAACGCTGAGTGCGCCTCACCCCTGCTGAAATTGTAAAAGCTTCCATGCCGTTCCGATACTCACATTCAGACTCAGAGCCTTCATCTACCTCCTCCTCTTCTTCCTCACTTTCCTCTCCCTCACTCTCGTCCTCCTTCTCGATCTTCTGCCTCACACTGGTGAAGACGGACTGGAGCACAATGGAGTCTTCGTAGATCTAAAAGGATTACAGAGAGATACAAAGTTAGAGTTGTTAAATTGGAAAAAAGAGGCTGACTTATACATATTAGGGGTGGGAATCTCCAGGCACCTCATGATTCGATTCGATTCAGATTCAGGGCACTGTGATTCAATTATAAAATGATTATCTATGCATCTTGATGCATCTTTTATCTGTACAGGATTTACAGTATTTCACATGTAGAAATTTACCTAGTTCAGCAGCAACAACCATGTTGGATGCATTATCAGTAACTAAAACTAAATCTTTCTTGGTGATCTGCCGTTCTTCTGCTACATTCTGTAACAGCTCGGCCATATGTGCGCCTGTGTGACTCTCATTTACTGCTCTTGTTTGCAAGCTGCCACTCACTGGTGATGAAATGTGCTGTTATAGTGATTCTGCAGCAATGGATGTCCACGCATTCCATGTTAGAGCTATCTTACCCGCTTTCCTCAGTGATTCCATGACTTCAGTTTTGGCCTCATTGTAGAGTGCGGGAATCGCCGTGTCAGCAAAATATCTGCCAGATGGGATGGTGCATCTCGGCTCCAGAGTGCGCAACATAGCACGAAAGCCCTGGTTTTCAACGACTGAATATGGACGCAAATCCTTGGCAATAAAAGTTGCAACAGAGTTTGTAATTCGCTTTGCCCTTTCCGAGTTGGGGGGAAGTTTTGACATCGCTTGCTCGATGGTCCTCTGGTTAGCGGCAACTTCATCCGGATGTTTTTCTTCCTCATCTGAGTGGAAACGTGCAATGTTTCTCATGTTTGTCGTGTTTCCAAAATATTTTAGTTTAGTTTGACATGGCTTGCATGTAGTGTGGCTCTTGTTCAGGTCCTTTTTCCCTTCAACTTCATAGAAGCTAAAGTGCTTCCAAATGCTAGCTTTTAATGCAGACGGTGCCAGCTGAATTTCTCGCTCAGCACGGCATAAACTTTCCGGGCGTTGCACTTCCATGCAAGACCTTTAGTGTTCCACAAATGTTACGTTAAATTCAGAAAATCGATTTCTCACATTTGTGAATTGATTCAGAATCTCAATGTCCGCATCGCGATGCATCTAAAAATCGATTTTTTTTTCCCCCACCCCTAGTACATACGGTGACTTGGTAAGCATGTGCTTCCAGTGTCACTCACCAGAGAGCCCTCCAGGTTGAAAGTCTGGGCATTCTGACAGAGCAGCATCACATCCTTCTCCAGGTCGTTCAGGCTGCGGTATTTGTGGCTGCGGATTCTCTCCTGATGGGCAAAGAGAGAAATCAAAAGGCAACAGTCAGATATGCAGGAGGTAAAAAGATGAAAAAGAAAAAAATCCAGTTGGTAACTAATGATGAGGTCACTTTTGATCCTCACCTTGATCTTTCTGAAGTCCACTGGTTTGCGGATGAGCTCGTAATACTCAGGCAGCTCCTTGCGAGAGGGAAGCTGGATGAAGACTTCGCTAAGTTGTCGACCATTACTGCAGAGACAAGAAGACAAGCTGAAGTCCTAATCATTTATCAACTTTTTTCCAGCACATTAGAAATACCATCACATTTATCATTTCTGTGCCTTCTCTTAATAGTATGTTCTTCAGAAGAGTGGCCTTCTTACCCGTCCTTATATTTGATGACAGCATCAACGATCTTCTTCATCTTCTTTGTGAGAGATGGAGGGTTAGGAGAGAGCTTCTCAGCAGGTGGGCGACCGCGTTTCTTTGCTTTCTTCACCTCCTCATCCTTGTCCCGCCCACGGCCACTGCTGGAACTGGGTGTGGCTGGGCCGCCGTCATGGTCACGGTCTCTCTTGCGCTTTCTGGTTGTCTTTTTGTGACGCACTTCCTCTTCGATGTCCTCCAGATTACCTTCTTCTATGGCCTGTTTTTAGGAGAATCGTGGTCGAAAACCCATTTAATGACGGTTAAATGTGAGCACATGTTGATTAAGCTCTTGGTAGCTGAAACCTAACTCACCTTGAGCCATTGTTTCTCAGTGAGCGAGTCACTGTAGTCCACCTCCTTCCGCTGGCGGGACCCTCTGCCAAACATCTTCTCCTCCTCCTCCTCACAAGTTAGCCTCTCAACCTCAGCATCGTCTTTCAAAATCCAGCCAGGCAGATCATCCTCCTCCATCAGACGAGGTTTCCTCTTAGGGTTGCGGGCCTCCTCACGACGTCTGTCTAGATCCATGCGCTGGAACGACACAAGCAGACTTGGGAGTTAGCTTATAAAATTACAAAGTGTCTAAAAGCTGATTTGAAATTGGGACCCACCATGAACTGTTCAAACTCCTCTTCGCTTCTGGCAATCATCTGATTGACGGTCTCATCATCGGGCACTTCGTCTTCCTCCTGCAAACAAATGAAACAAGCTCAATGAGAAATGGAGCGTAGATTTATATGGCACCTCAGAGCCAAGTCTCTGAACTAGTGACTCTCACATACACCAAAGGGGAGCCAAGCAGCAGTGAAATTCAATGCATTTTACTACGTGCTTTATGTAGGCATTGTAACTATCACTTGTAACTATGTCATGTATTAAATGAATTAAGCTGTGCAAATTAAACTGATAACATTAAAAAGCAAAAGGAAACAAAACATAGCTTTTGCATGAGAAGAGCTAACAGCCAAAAGGAGAGGGAAAAAAGGAGGGAAAAAGGAAAAAGCTTTTATGTTAGTGTGAAGGATAAAGTATCATATTAACCATCAAAGGTTTGTGCAGAAGCAGAAATACATAAGGGAGAAAGGGAGAAGTCTGGATTGATGAAAGCTCACAAATCCTGAGAAAAGAGGGGAAATCAGGAAAGGAGACAGAAAGGGGAGGAAAAAAGGAGAGAATGAAGAGGTGGGGCAGCGCACAGGCGGACGTGGGTGGGTGGGCGATGGTGGAACAGGTTCAGATCACACCCACCCACGCCCCCCTAGTGCGGCAGCCTCCTCGAGCCCCGACCTCGTCCTGCTCCTCGTGCTCCAGAATGGCCTGTAAGAAGGCCCGACGTTCATAGCCTGAAGACTTCTGGTCGAACATGCCAGCCTGGATGACCTTCTGGTCCACGTTCAGCTTGTACTTGGCTGCTGCCAGGATCTTTTCCTCCACACTATTGACGGTGCAAAGGCGCAGCACGCGCACCTCGTTTTGTTGACCGATACGGTGTGCTCTGTCCTGGGCCTGCAAGTCCTGTAGGAGGGAGCACAGATGAATAGTTTATGGATGATGACTAACTGTTCTCACTGAGCAGATTTTATCTCCTGAACTCCTTTGTACACACGCAGTACCTGGTGAGGATTCCAGTCACTGTCAAAAATGATGACCGTGTCAGCAGACTGCAGGTTCAGGCCCAGACCTCCAGCCCTGGTACTGAGCAAGAACACAAAGTACTCAGAGGCTGGGTCGTTGAATGTCTTCAGCAGCAAGCCACGATCCTCTGCTTTGGTGGTACCTAAAGAAAGAATATAACAGCTTTGTTAGTGACTAGCTCAATGACTCTGTTTACTGTTTTGAAATTGTGCAGCAAGCCTCTGAAATCTTTAAGAGACCAAACGTTTGTTGAAGAACCTCCATTACACATTAGACTACAAGCCAGCTATGAATGCTTTTGTATCAAAGAGGCTTGGATGGTGTCAAACCGCAAACAACCAAAAGTACTCACCATCCAGACGCAGGTACTTGAAATTGCGGTATGCAAAGTAGTCCTCCATGATGGTCATGAGTGAGGTCATTTGACAGAAGAGCAGCACTTTGTGTTTGGTGGCCCTCAGCTTGGGCAGGATACGATCCAGAAGCTCAAACTTTCCAGAGGCACGGTACAGGTCAGGACTGGACAGAAAAAAGGGAGAACGTGAGTAAGAATGGCCAGGTACCCAACATTTATCCACACAGAATGCAAAACTTCAAGCTTTACACACCCTGTGACGATTCCACCAGAATAACCGAGATGCTCAGAGAAAGACTCCTGTAAAGCAAACAAGCAAAAATTATCTCTATTATTTCGAAATTTCTGCCAGCATTCAACTTACTGCTTTCTTAGTCTTTTTCAGAATCAGAATACTTTACTAATCCCCAGTGGGAAATTACTTTTTGGAGAACTATGTTTACTGATATCATGATTTAAAGTGGTCGTATTTGTGTCTGGCACCTCAATGTGTTGGAACATGTAGGGGTGGTTGCAAATCTTCCTCAGTTGCATGATAGTGTTCATCAGGGTCTTCGTACCACCTTTACCCTGGAAAATTTAGTAAGAGTAAGAAAATACAGCTTTTAGTCATCAGTTATTTTTAACGTTTTTCTGTAAATGAACAGCAATTTAAACAAATCATCTTACCTTCTTGTCTTTTTCTGAACCGTCTGTAAGCAAGACTCCCTTGGCCTGCATGTGTCTGTACAAAACCCTCTGTAGAGCTGACATGTCGCATTTGATCACGTACTCCACCTGTGAACCAGTTCAAATTAAATCAATTATTTGTTTAAAAAAAGGAACTATTAACATATTTGTCTTAACAAGTCAGATCCTATTACATGCTTATATCTAGAATTTAATCAAAAAATATAATGGGTTAAACTCACTGTAGGAAAACTAAGAAAAATGTGTTGAAAAGGGCCACCTTTAGCAGCAATAACCTAAAGTAATATTTTTCTGTATGAATTTATGAGTTTCTCATGTTGTCATGGAGGAATTTTCTTTACAATGCTGCTTCAGTTCATTAAGATTTGTAGGTATTTGTTTATGCACAGCGCTCCTAAGGTCCCACCACAGCATTTCAATCAGGTTGAGGTCTGGACTTTGATTATTTTCTTTTTCGGCCTTTCTGTTGTAGATTTGCTATACATTTGGGATAACTGTTATGTTGCGTGACCTCGTTTGGGCCAAGCTTTAGCTATCACATCTGACTCTAGAATGCTTTTGGTATACAAAGTGCCAAGGCATCCTGCTCCTGTTGCTGCAAAACAAACCCAAATAATCACCTGGCACAATGCATTAAAGGTAAACATCTCCACTTTGGTCTTATCTATTCAAAGGACATTGTTCCATAAGTCTTGTGGTTTGTTCAGATACAACTTTGCATACCAGAGCCGTGCTGTCCTGTTATTTTTAAAAAGAAGAGGCTCTCTCTTGGCAACCTTTCCTAATAAACCAATCTTGTTCAGTCCTTTTCTAATTGTACTGTTTTGACAGTACAATTAGAGTCTGAGATTTAGCCCTTGGGTTTTTTGCAATTTCTCTGAGCATTGCACAGTCTGACCTCAGTGAATTTACTGCTACGTCCACTCCAGGGAAAATTGCGGCATTACATTAACACACACTTGAATGGCACAAACCAGCAAACTGTCAATATGTCTTCTTTAATAGAGGTGGCCACACTCAGCTAATCAAGTGCATTTGATTAGCTGCCCCTTTAGTCTCTAAATTCCTATGGAAATATTAAGGGTGTACTTAAGTTTTTCACAGCATAGAGTGAGTTTTTCCTCCACACGACTGTAGCTAAAAGTACTGATGAAAGTTGAAATTGTTAGCTAAATGAATGAATTAATAAAAACAGCTAACAGGTTAAATTTACAGCCCAACTGTAAGAAAAACGTGTTGCCATTAAAATTAGGTAAAAATAAATCAAATAGAAACTGTTAACTAACAAAAAATGAAAAATGTTTACCATAAATAGATAAAGGTGATCTAAAATTACTGGATTTAAAACAGTTAACAGTAACACCAAAGTTTAAATTATTAGGTAAAATGTAATTACAACAGTTCCATATAATGAGCTAAAATTACAGCTCAGACTGTGCAGAAACGTGTAAAAACTTAAAGTGACATTGTGAATTAAAGGTGTTCAGTTTAAAATAGTTAGCTGTTAAATATTAAATGTTAAATATAGTTTAAATAATTAACTGAGATGTTTGGCTTCTGCCACTCCAGGTGGTAGCAGTATGAATGTAAATTTCACCTAACCAACTTAAACACTCGGTATTCAAATATGTGGGAAAAATACAGCAATTTTATCCACTTTTTAAAAAATTATGGACTGTGTGGTTGCTTAAAAAAAAATCAAAGTTTGGAAACAAAACACGACAATTTAAGAAGGAAAAAACATCACCAAGACTGAATAATCTTAATAAAAGCGAGTAACAATAAGTTAATTCAGTTTAAAAGCAGCCTGACCTTCTCTGGTAACTGGGCCTCCACTTCCTTCTTGAGTCGCCGCAGCAAGAAAGGTCGGAGCACCTTGTGTAAACGACGAATGATCAGGATGGTCTCTTCTTCATTCAGGTCAACCTTGAGGGATAAGAAAAAAAGCTGAGTACTCATTTTGAAGTTTTTATGACCTCCCATCTCCCGACCAGACTACAACTCACCTTCTCTCCGGTCATGGCAAATGGGGCGTTGAACCACTGTTCGAAGGTGCTGCAGCTCTTGAAAATAGTGGGTAGCAGAAAATTAAGCAGGGCCCAGAGCTCAGGGAGCTTGTTCTGCAGTGGAGTTCCTGTGAGCAGCAAACGCCGTGGGGCCAAGTAGTGTGTGTTCAAGACCTGGGTCAGCTTACAGTGGTGGTTCTTCATACGATGACCTTCATCCACAATCATGTACTTCCAGCGGAGCTTTGTGAGGAAGATAATGTATTTATAAAGCAAGTTTTTGACAGCTGTTTAAACGAGTAGAAGAACATTTGATTATAGTGCCTTACCTTTGCTAACACTTGCTTATCCTTAATAATGTACTCGTATGTGGTCAGCAGCACGTTGAACTTTCCACTACGCAAGATTGGAACGAATGAACGTCGAGCAGCTGGAGACCCCTGAAGATGAGTAGAATTGCTTTCCATTTAATTTCAACAACTGATCTTAATACATAAACCAAATAAATGACATTAAATTGTCTTTGGTACAAACTGTTATGCTTATGGTGAAAACAAGATATGTCTGAAATGCTGATGCACTTTCGCTGACCTTGTAGGAGACCTTCACGACAGATGGTGCCCACTTATCAAACTCATACACCCAGTTTGATAAAGTTCTGTAAACAAAAATAGGCCGCTTTAGTTCAGTTTCAACACTACAGCAGCTTTCTGTACAGGCATTTATTTTTGTTTTTTTTTTTTAACGGGTGCATTTGCACAGAAGTTACGTTCACTTACGAGAGAGGTACGATGATGAGGAAGGGCCCATTGAGGCGCTTGTACTCCATGAGGTAAGTGATGAGGGCGATGGTCTGAATCGTTTTGCCTAGACCCATCTCATCAGCCAGGATACCGTTCAAGTTGTTGTTATAAAGTGACACCAGCCACTCCAGACCTTTGATCTGAGCAGTAAATGGTTCAAATCATTTAATACCCATTTAGACTGAAAAATATTAGAATCCAATAAGAAAATCTTAATTTTATTCTGCTGTTTTCAGCATTGTGATTGGTTACCTGGTATTGCTTGAGCTGCCCATTGACCAGCAGTGAGGACTGCTTCTCCACT
Source organism: Etroplus canarensis (assembly GCA_015106775.1). NCBI lineage: Eukaryota > Metazoa > Chordata > Actinopteri > Cichliformes > Cichlidae > Etroplus > Etroplus canarensis. Next base: position 14,206 of record VUQH01013555.1, read on the forward strand.
TTCTCAGTGACCGCATGAGCAACTGCATAATAGGACTGCAGGCCTCGGTTGAAATTTGCATTGCCGTACTCGTCGTCTACATCCTGTTTGGCGTGTCTGATGGAAGCAGAAAGGACACAATAGAATGAATAGATGAAAAACAGAAAATGAGACAAGATGCAGAAAACATAAGATAACTAATCTATATACAAATGTTTATCTATTTGATTTAATCATTAACGTAACTATAACTTATTATAGTTTAAGGATAACAGATGGCTCATTATAACACAATCGTCTTACTCAATGATGTGCCGAACATCTACTTCTGATACGTCTTCACTGTCAGGGTCAGGGATCTTCTTCTTCTCCTCTGCTAGGGCTGAAGAGGGCTGAGGCTGCTCTTCCTCTTCTTCCTGATAACAGAAAATAAAAATGGACATCAGAAAACTGTTACACCACCAGAAATGCAATTTTACTTTGAGGCAGTGTCATGTACCTCCTCCTCTTCCTCCTCGTCTGAACCACTGTCTTCACTGTCAGAGCGCGGTGCTACTTCGTAGCTGTGGAGGAACATGATTTTGATAAGGTTAGAAAAATGTTTAGAGATGTAAAAAAGAGGTTCCTTTTTTGTTTTGCTGTGGGGCCTGAAATCTGATAATCTGATATCCCATGGTGTGCTGCAACTTTTAAGACTTATTCTTGAAACTGAATTTGAATAATTTCTATAGAAATTAGGCAGACACAACACTTACCCTGGGTTCATTTCAAGCCAGGCTTCCAGCTGACCAGCTTTGGGTGCATCACCACCCGTCAAGATCTTCCCACTGTCAACATGGATGACCTTGACTGGTAGGTCACTCATTTGACTAGTCTCATCTAAAGGCTGGGAGGGGGGAAAAAAAAATGTAAAAAAAGGGGGCTCAACTTTTATGGAGGTGTTCCGTGAAAGCAATTTTCTTCTCTTACACGTACCTCTCCATCAGGTCCCATACCAGGAGCAACCCCCTCAGGAGCCTCCGGCTTCTGAAAGCATAAAAAATTTAAAGCGTTTAAAAAAAAAAAAAAGGCTGTTGAAATTTATAAACAGACAAATTCCTGATTCGTCCATCCATCATGTACTGCTTATTCCTGATGTCAATCAGAAATATTTACCTTCTTTTTCTTCTTCTTCTTCTTCTCTTTGAGTGCTTGTGCGGCTTTGTGTGCGCGGACCAACTCTGTGAGGTTGGCCACGTATTCGTCTGTCTGCTGCAACAGGTACGCCAGTCGCTTGTCTTTCTTCTGGTCAATAAGTTTACGGTAACCTTCTTCATCTTCAGCCTGGAAAAAGATTCATGGGAAGCTCAGATCTTATCAGAGCTTATGTTGGACTAAATAAGATAAAAATTTCCATCTTCCCTCATTATAGCAGCTAGAGACTTATTTGACAGACTGGCAGAGAAGTCTCACCATCAGCCTCCGCATTCTCTCCTTTTCAATGCGTTCATTCTCTTTCTTCTGCTCGCGCTCAGTGTTGGCGTGATAGGTGGCGACAGCTTTGGTGGCCTTCTGGATCTTGGCTGTGATGGAGCGGTGGTACTCCTTAAAGTCCTTGGCATGCTGCAAGATGCTGTTGAGGTATTCCTTTGAATAAAAAAACAAAATGGTTAATGTATGTTGCAAATAAAATTTTCTTAAATTAGGCTGTTTACCTTATTTTCATACCGATTAAGTATTATTCATATGAGGTAGATGGGGCCACCAAGAAAACTACTTTGGTTTTATCAAATACGATGACTTAAAAACACCCCACTAGATGCCTTTAGACTTTCTATGGCTCCTTCATTCCACCAACAGCAGCCTCTTGCCACTCTGTACCTGGTGTTTCTGGCGACGTTTACGCTCTTGTTCAATCTTCTGCTGTTTCTCCAGCTTCTCAGTGATACGGGCCTCACGTAGAGACTGCCGTTTGCTGCGTTTGTAGGCCTTAGCATTAAGGGCAGTTTCCAAAGCAGTGTCACGGCGCATGCAAACCACCACCTCCTGACGCAGCTATAAGTACAGAAAAAGTACACATTAAGTATTCCACCGGGAAAAGTAAAGAAGCGATGTCAAAAACAGCAACGCTGGCTAAATTACCCTAACCTTCAGGTAGATAACTGCATAATTTTATCTACCTGTCTCTGGAAGTTAAGCAGCCTAAGGGCCTTGAGTTCAATGGTGGCTTTGGTGCGTAGGTCACCAGCTAGGGAGCCAGGCAGGTTCTCCAGCTCTTGTATACGGTGAGCAATGCGAGCCTGTAGCCTGAAAAATACATAAATAAAAATATAATAATGATTAATGTCCCAAACCATGATTTTTCTCTGACTCTGGCTGATACAGAGGTAAAAGAACTCCTCAGTGATGTTTAGCCTTTTTAATTCGGACTCTCTTCAGAAGAGTGAATCTATAAAAACAAAGACTTGAACAGTACATTACCTTGGAAGTAGTTCATTCAAATAAGAGACCAGATTGAGCTTGTGTCAGTTTTCTCCATCGTGTTTCAAGACAAAATATTTGGTGTACAACCCAACATTGTTTCCCCACCTGTATTCTCTCTCCTGGAGGATCTCTACTGGGTCCAGCCCGCGAGGTTTTTGGATGGGGGTTATGCGGTTCTGCTTCTGATGCAGCATCATGGGCGGGGGCTGTGCAGGCTGGCCTGGTGACTGTGTCTGAGGGGGCATAACTGGGGAGGCAGCCGGAGGTACAGAGGGAGGAGCAGGAGAAGGTCTGCCTGTGGGTTGAGGTGGAATCAACTTCTGGGGAGGGTTAGAGGGGGCAGCAGCATTCACCATTGGTCCTGCAAATACATTAATTTAGAAGAGATTACTTTTATCTTTTTAAAACCCACAACAATAAAGTTACTGCTTGAACCAGCTTTACCTTCAGGCCATGATTTGGGAGGTCCATTGGTGGGCTGGCCTTGCATACCTGGTGGAACTCCTGCAGGTCCAGGAGGTGCCATATTGGGACCTACCATACCTAAAGCAAAAAAGTAGTGCAATCATATTTTAAAAAAAGTTTTGTTTTTTTCTTGGATGATTAGTAATTGCTAGACATTCCTCAACCTCTTATGCCCTACAGATGGCGGGATTATTTTCCTGGAAGAGACCATTCCAATAAGGTTAAAAATGTTCTATAATAGGATAAAGGTAAGCACCTTTTCATTTAATTTGACCCTTGTGTCAGCAAAATATCCTCAGATTTTGACAGAATCACCAGATACACTTACTGTTAAAGACCAAGGGTTCAGATCTAGCTTTAATTTGTCACTTATGTAAATTAAAAAGGCTTTTTTTTTTAACTCACCATGTGGTCTGTTGTAGTTAGCCTGAGCTGGTCCTGGCCCAGCGCCGGGCCCACCTCCAGGCCCTGTAGAAGGTGGCATATTAGGCATTGGCTGTTGCTGCATCCCTGGCATGGGCCTCTTCCCCTGCACAGCCATCTGCAGGTGCTCTGGTAGGGGCTGACTGCGTGCCAGCATCTTGTAAGCCATAATCTGAGCCCTGAGTTGATGCAGCTGGTTCTGGTTGAAAGGAGTGGGTCCACCTGCACCGCCTGGTCCACCTCCTGCACCAGGGGGTCCCCCTGGACCCTGGGGACCCCCACGATTCGGTTGACCCATACCCTGATTAGGGTCCCCACTGCCCTCCATAGGACCTGATCCTGGACCAGGGGGCCCTCCAGGCATCATGGGACCAGAAGGAGGACCGTTAGCTGGGACAGGACTAGGTGCATGTTCTGAGCCTCCTAATGGAGAGGGATAACCTGTGGACAGAACCAGTGTGGGCATACTTAATACTGCAAAAATCTATTTCTAAGCTTTTAAATTACTTTATTATATAATTTTAAAAAAGACAGGTCTAGTAGCAATAACAAAAGCAAAGCCAGAAGAAGTATGTATTTTATCTCCATGCACTATAAGTGCACTGTAACACTGCTGTTGTGTCATTTAAGTGCTTCTGTATTCCTCCTTCTCATTACCCTCTGTTGCTTACTGACTGTGTGGTTTTGTAGATGCAGCTGCTTTTGTTGTTGTCTGAAGGGGGAAGCCCCTGAACTCCACCCCCTCCTGTCACCCTGCCAACTGCTGCCTGCTACTACTGCTGCTGCTAAATTAACGGCAACACAAGAGGAGAAACCTGCTGGATGGGTTTATACACATATAAACACACATACACACACGGTATACCAGCCTGACAGCATTATTGGTTTCTCTTGCATGGAGCACTTGAGAGCCACAAAGAAGTTCCTTTGGTCCAACCTTTCTTCAACGAATGTGTGTTAACTATGCATACATGTATCAGAAGATTCAAACTGGCAATTTAGATTAAATATACACACATCTACCACAAACATATTAACATGAATCTACACTGTTTACTCAGCTTTCACCATTCTAGTGCCGACACAGCTTATCTAAACTACAATCTGAGTGGCATGTTACCCTGGGAATGTTGGTCCATGGGGCTTGGAGGGGGTCCCATTCCACTGTGTCCCCCTGGTCTCATGCCCATACCTTTCATCTGGCCATAGCGGGCGTCATCAGGCATTCCCTTCTCATGCATGGCTTCCATAGGCTATACAAAAGAAAAAGAATAATCAGTGGATGAAGCAAACATTGATGAAACTTTAGAATGCACACTGCACACTCTTGGTTTACAGGCTAGAACTGTAAAAGATGTAAACACCAGAAGCAGCAGAAGTAGAAACCTGGTGAAAAGTTAGATGCTACTGCAAAATTACTCAATAATCTAATGATAAACATAAACCCTCTAAAAGTACTTAACAAAATCAAATGTAAAACAAAAAATATCATAATTTTTAAACCAAACGGGTACATATTACTGAACAAAAGATAGACAAAGGATTTTTTTTTACTTTATGCATCTGGTGCATGTTGTCCTGAGGATATCCTGAGGGTCCCTGTGGAGGATGGGGGTGTCCAGATCCTGGAGGTCCTGGACTGGGCCCCATCATACTGTGGGCCGAGCCTGGTGAGGGACCTGGACTTGGGCCCATCATGCCACCTGGAGATGGCCCTGGGCCTGGGGAGGGACCAGGCCGAGGTGTCCCTCCCATAGGGGGGTCAGGAGTGGACATCTCTCAGGGGAATTGGGAATGTGTGGCAGCAGGAAGTACCCCTAAAGAGAGATGACAGTAGGAATGAGGGCACTGGCAGGAACTGTTTGCGACCAGGGATATCAACACGTTACTTTACTTCATTTAAAAAAAAACATCATTTCACACTACAAGGATAATTAAAGCCCTAATCCTAGAATGAAATACAATTAAATTTCAATATTTTAAATTAAAAATACAGCGAAGAACCCTGTTCTATGAATAAATTTTTTCCATTTAAAAAATGGCCGGTATAATTTTCCCACACCAGACACAATGCCTTCAAAATTATTAATCTGACCTACAACCGAAAACCCAGAAGTTTTGGGTTAGCACTGACAAGACTAATAGAACAAATCATTCATTGTGCTTGCTGATTGACATAAATGAATATCTGTATCAGCACTGTTGCAGCTTTACATTTGATAAGTCATACATATTTCATATCACTCAGTAAAGACAGTGGTGTATTCAGAAAGCTGCTCACTATGAGATCAGATCACTGCGGAATGCAGATGTTAAATAATTATTAAATGAGAGTCGTCTTCTTCTTTGGCCTGCTCCCATTAGGTGTCACCACAACGGAGCATCTGCCTCCAACTCACACTATTATTTTCATCCTCTTCTGTCACACCAACCCTCTGAATGTACTCTTTCACTACATCAAAGCTTCTCTGTGGTCCTCCTCTTTTCGTCCTGCCTGGCAGCTCTATCTTCAACATCCTTTGCCCAGTGCATCTATTATCCCTCCTCTGCACATGTCCAAACATCTCAACCTCATCTCTCTTTCTCTCCAAAAAACTCAAACTAAATTGTCCTTCTGATGCACTAATTTTTAATCTTTTCCATCCTAGTCATTCCCAACAAAAATGTCAGCATCTTTAATTTTGCCACCTCCAGCTGCACCTCCCTTCTTTTACTTAGTGTCACCATCTGCCAGACATCATAGCTGAGGGGTGTACCTGTGTACTACGAAGCAAGATTAATGGGTTAGCCAGCTATGTTGATCTTAAAGACAGAGTTTTCAGTGTCACGAGGGTGGCTCTCTTTTAACCTGGCTATGCTGAACACATAACCTGGTTGGGAGCAGGTTATGTTCAGAGTTTCCGTTTAAAATTGGCTGGAAGTGTGATATTTTCACTGATTATTTTATTTATGTTGGTGCTTTATAGATTCTCTGCTATAGTAATACATTTTATATATGCAAACTTTATAGTCATGTCTTACTAATATTATTGAAAGACTCAGTTGATCCATTTTGTGTGGAAGAAAAGTCAAGTGACAGTAAAACACCCCCTTTCATGTGAATGTGCATAGATTCTGAAGCAGAAAACCTGAGTTGACAAAGAATCAGAATCATAATACTTTATTAATCCCAGAGGAGAAAACTGCATATAACAACAAGACAAAGAAACGTGACACCTTTGTGATATCTGCCATGGCTGATTGAGGTTTTAGGTTTTGTCAAACCAGCTAACGCAAAGAAAAGCTGGTTACGTTGAACTTGCTTAGCAGTACACCTCTAAGCTCTTGCTAGTATCTTGTATCATCTTGCTGCCATCCTTCTGTCACACTGCACCCCTGACACTCGTCTCCACCCACTTTGCCCTGCCTGCACTCTCCTCTTCACTCTGTTGCTTTGGATGGATGATCCCAGGTATTTAAACTCATCCACCTTCACCACCTCTACCCCTTGCATCTTCACTGACATTCACACACAGTCTCACTTCTAACTCTGACTCCTCTCTAGTGCATACCTCCACCTCTTCAGGCTCTCTTCCACCTGATCCCTGTACCTTCCGGCTGCTCCCTTGTATTCTCCACCAAGGGTTGGCCACAGCGGATTAATCCGCATTGGTAATTTGTCAGAGGTTTTACAATGGATGCCCTTCCTGACGCGACCCTCCATGGTGAGAGGGGCTTGTGTCCCCACCTGGAATCGAACCAGGGACCTTTCGCTTCAAAGGTGAACGCGCAAGCCACTACGCTACCAGAAAAAGAGAGATGCAGCCAAATATACTGTTTAGTGAAACCACACACAAATGAGCATAAGTTTGCACTAGAATTTAAAGCCAAGGCATAAGCTGAAATAAATTTGACACTGTCCAAGAATTTAAATGAAGACCTGTTAAATTGTTAACGATGGCTAGTTGCTGAGGAGAATTACATTATGCACAATTTATGCTGAATATCCGACTTATACAGATCAAGGGTGTCAAACACGGGTGTAACTTTACATAGAAAGTGTAATTTTTTCATAAACAATTAGTTTCTAAGAGGGTTAAATGCCACTTGTAAAAACCTGTCGAAGAGGCCCCTATTCAATCACACAATAAACCCGTTAGTAGAGAAGCAGACGTCTAACAGAAATGAACGAGAGAACAGTAAAATAGTTAAAAAAGAAAAACTTTGTGAAAGTCCAGCTGTCCAATGTTTACATTTACAAGCCAGTAACAGTTAGGTTAACTATTATTAGCATTCTCTGCTAACGTTAGCCTGGCCTAGCTGAATTGTAAAGTTTACGTTACTCTGCGTCAGTTAAAGCCCATTGTTTCAACTCCCTCCTTCTCGTAACGCAACACGACTCTGTCGGCATTCACCGGGTCGCCGGTTCCGCCTGAAAATGAAACTTAAACAATGGTACCACCACAAAGAACACAAGCCCGGCTCAGATTAGTCTGTTAGCATGCTAGCGAGCTAGTTCTATTAGCCTAGCCGGCCATGCTCTTCGAGGCCAATTAGGGCGAAAAAATGTGTTGTTTTGCGACATAGTGGCTCAGATGCGGCGACATGTGAAAGGTTAGAGCATCCCTCACCGCCGGAGCTGATTGATCCAACGCGCCTCCCGTACCCTTGGCTCAGTGCTCCGCTCTCAGCACATTTCCAAAAACAATTTTCATTCATTACACACTGCCGCGCCACAGCAGCGGCGCTGTCATGTCGGTCTCATCTTTTTTCCTCTTACGGAAAAAAAAATCCCCGTGAAAGCTCAGTAATCCTCTAACAGCAGCGCGAAACACAGACAAAACTCTATCCTTCCACAAACAAAATTATAGCGGGCTTACACAAGTGGTGCAAGTTGACGTTTGGAGTCTCGCCGGGCTGTAAAGTCTCACCGTTTTCCTCCTAGCCAGAAACAAAGAGCGACCTACCCAGCCGGTTTTTTTTTTCCCTTCACCCCCCTCTCTCGGCAGATTGTATCGCACAGACCGGCCTGTGCGACTCCACAGCGCCGCCCTCACACAGCCTCACTTCCCGCATACAAGCAGGGACGAAAGCGCTAGAAGCCGGCGTGGGGGGATGGGATTTAAACACCATATTATGGAGGAGGCTGTAAAAACACGGTTTAAACTGCGCGTATATCTGCGTGAAAGTACACACATACGCTAACATGTGAAAGAAAGCAAAGTTAAACTACGGAGGCTGTAGCTTTTCCCTATCAAATCACTATTCCCCTGCTTACAACCAGACCTGCATTTCTATCCTTGTGGCCATTGTGTATTGCTGACAGTGATTCAGACACATTATCTACTGACTGTTGTTTGGGCCTCAAAAGAAACAAATTATTTTTAAAAAAGACAAATAGAAAAGAAGCATTTTATTCGTACTTTAACACAGTAAACGAAAAAAACAGCATTTGAACCCACAAAAGGCTGGAAACACCATTATTATGTTAAAATTACTTTAAGGATTGGGTCAGATTGTGCATTAGGATTAAGAAATTTGTTTTTTTCATATCATATTCAATAATACTACTCTAAATACAATTTAACATACATTATCTACAACCCCAATTTAAAAAGATTGGGATGCTGTGTAGAATATGAATAAAAACAATGCAATTATTTGCAAGTCTCATAAGCCAATATTTTATTTACAAAAAAAACCATTGAAAACACGTCGAATGTTGAAAATGAGATGTTTTACTATTTCATGAAAAACACTAGCTCATCTTGAATTTGATGGCAGCAACACATCTTGAAAAAGTTGGGACAGGACCATGTTTATAACTATGTAGCATCCCCTCTTCCTTTCACAACTAAACATCTGGGAACTGAGCGGACCAGCTGCTGGACCTTTGGAAGAGGAATGTTGTCCCATTCTTGTGATATAGGATTCCCTTTGCTTGACAGTCCTGGGTCTTCTTTGTACTGTTTTTTGCATTTTATTATGCACCACATTTTTTCAATTGGTGAAAGGTCTGGACTGCAGGCAGGCCAGTACAGCACCTCAACTGTTCTACTACAAAGCCATGCTGTTGTAATAGCTGCAGTATGCAGTTTAGGATTGTCTTGCTGAAATACTCAAGGCTTTCCCTGAAAAAGACATTATCTGGATTGAAACCGGTAGTGCTTTAACGCATTAATGGTGGCTTTCCAGATGCTTAAGTTGCTAGTGCCATAGGCACTAATGCACTCCCATACCATCAGGGACACAGGCTTTTGAACTGAGTGCTGATAACAAGCTGGATGGTTCCTCTGCTTTTTAGTCCAGAGTACGTTGTGTCTATGATTTTTAAAAAGAATTCCAAATTTCAGTTTGTCTGAACAGTTTCCCACTTTGCCTCACTCTCTTTTAAACAAGCTTTGGAGCAGAGAAAAGAGTAGTTTTCACATTACAGAGCTTAATCTGCATTTGTGGATGGCACAGCAAACTGTGTCCGCAGATAATTTCTTGAGGTGTTCTTGAGCCCATGCAGTGATTTCAGTGACATAATCATGCCTGTTAGCAATGCAGTGTCACCTGAGGGCCTGAAGGTCACCAGCATATTGGTTTTTGGCCGTGTCTCTGGCTCACAGAGAGGTCTCCCAGTTTTTGGAATCTTTTGATGATATTGTCTACTGTAGATGATGGAATATTCAAAAGTCTTTGCAATTTTTTATTAAGGAACATTACTCTGAAATTGCTGCAAGTTTGTAGACGCAGTCTCTCACTAATTGTTGAATCTCTGTCCATCTTTTACTTTTGAGAGACTGCCTTTCTAAGGCATTCCTTTTTGGCCTGTTGCCAGTCAACTTCATTAGTTCCAACATGTTCCTCCATCTGTTTCTTTTTAGTATCACTTATATTTCTAGCCTTTTGATGTCCTTGTCCCAAGGGCTTTAAAAACTTTAAACTACAGCAGTACCAATATGCAAAGTTTGCAGTGACAGTAGGAGAGACTTCACCTTATCAAGGGGGTTCTACCTGATTGCAGTCACTCATTGTTCTGGTTTTTATTGTTCTTCTTGTTTATATTTTTGAATTTTTTGAAATGTTTATATCTATATGTGAACTTAACTTTAACCATTCATTATTTAAATACATTTTGTACATATTTGGTTGTTGTTTACAACATAATGATGATGAAGTCTGGTTGGAGGAGGCCCCTGTGAATTTTTGCCTAGGCCCCTACAGACTCCAGAGTCATGAGTTATCTAGATAAAACAGGTTTATGTTGCTTTTTATGGAACTGAAACGGCCTCAAAGTTTTATTTACTTTAATGGTATTTGTTGAAATATCCCTTTCATTATTCATTAAAGACTGTGAGACTTTGTGCAAGCCATAAAATCAATGTATTTTGCATGATGAAAAGGTATATACTGTTGCAGGTTGGAGCCCTGTTGATGTGTGGCTGATCAGCTTAAGGAAGGTGAGGTCACGGTTGTGACTTTGAGCTGGACTGTGCACAATCCCATGCTAAGGTGACCTTTGCAATTTGCTGGTAAAAAAGGAAACCACCCAAAGCCTGAGTCAAGTTGGATTTCTGAGGTATGACCCCCCCCCCCCCCCCCCACGACCCCAC